>JASANB010007900.1:0-37971 GCA_030248155.1 Sabatieria punctata
GTTACCTATTGCAGTTTTTTATAGTCAGTAAACAACCCTGTAAATTACCGAGTACTGAGTTTAAAGAAACTTTTTTCGAATTAAGTAATCTGAAAATTGAAACTCGGTATTCAGTAAGTAAAATTAAGAAAATTTTTTACCGGTAAGTAAAAGTACTTACTGTAATTCAAAATAACTAAGCACCGAGTAACTTTTACTCAGTAAATTTACTGGGAACAACACTGCCCCCTTCCGCCAAAATCGCCTTGCGTCGTTTCTTGGGGACCCTCTCCCCTACGGCGACGTCGTTTTCAGTTTACCCTCCCCCCGATAAAAGGCATAGCTATGCATTTGCGCTCACTCCCGGGGCTGATGGGGAGGGGGGTGGGGGGGGCGGGTTGCGTCGGGGGGGGGGGGGGGTTCTGAGCCAAAATTTTGGGGGAGGGGGTGGGCACTAAAAACGCTCAAAACTCGAAAAAAAACGCAATTTTGTGCCTAAAAAGTGCCAAAAATCGCTAATTTGGGCTGAAATACAGCTAAAAAGTGCTGTTTTGCAGGCGATTTCGGCAATTTTTGTGTGTGAAATTGTAAAAAATTGCAAAAATTTGCTCGAAAATTTGCTTGCCAGAAAAATCGGAGGGGGGGGGGGGCGGTGAAATCGTCTCAGGGGGGTCCCCATCCGGGGGGTCTGGCCTATGTCGGGTGGGGGGCAGACCCCCCGGCATACATGTAACAGGTCATCCGCCGATGGGGGGGGGGTTGGGGGCTGGCGTCGGCCGGGGGGGTTCGGAGCCAAAATTTTGGGGGAGGGGGGTAAGTACTAAAAAACGCTCAAAAATCGAAAAAATCGCAATTTTTTGGCTAAAAATTGCCAAAAATCGCTAATTTCGGCTGAAATACAGCTAAAAAGTGCTGTTTTGCAGGCGATTTCGGCAATTTTCCTGTGTGAAATTTGTAAAAAAATTGCAAAAATTTGCTCGAAAATTTGCTTGCCAGAAAAATCGGAGGGGGGGGGGGGGGCGGTGAAATCGTCTCAGGGGGTCCCCATCCGGGGGTCTGGCCTAAGTCGGGTGGGGGGGCAGACCCCCAGGCATACATGTAACAGGTCATCCGCCGATGGGGGAGGGGGGTTGGGGGGGTCTGGCGCCGGCCGGGGTGTCTGAGCCAAAAATTTGGGGAGGGGGGTGGGCACTCAAAAAACGCTCAAAAATCGAGAAAAATCGAAATATATTGGCTAAAAATTGCCAAAAATCGCTAATTTGGGCTGAAATACAGCTAAAAGTGTTGTTTTGCAGAAGTGATTTTGGCAATTTTTGTGTGAAAGTGTAAAAAATTAAAAATTTGCTCGAAAATTTACTTGCCAGAACAATCGGAGGGGGGGGGGCGGTGAAATCGTCGCGGGGGGGGGGGGGGGGGGGTCCCCGTGAGGGGGGGTCTGGCCTAAGTCGGGTGGGGGGCAGACCCCCCCCAGACCCCCCCTGTTACATGTATGCCCCAGGCCCCCCTGTTACATGTACGATAAAAGGGCAGTACATACAGTACTGTAACGTTTTCTTATTAGGGGCCGTCCATAAACGACGTCGTTCCAGAGGGGGGAGGGGGGTCGGCTGAAATACGACGATAGATGAAGACGACGCACCAGGAGGGGTAGGGGGTTGGCAAAAAAACGACGTCGCTTTTTTCCGGAATTTTAGGAAACTTCGATTGTATTATTTTCAATTTCAGTACATTCTGGCAAAGGTTTTCACATGTAGAAACGTTTGACGGAATGTGCATAAATCGAAAATAATGTAACTGAAGCACCCTAAAATTCCGAAAAAGGCGACGTCGTTTTTGCTAACCCCTCCCCTCCTGGTGCGTCGTCTATCGTCGCATTTCAGCCGACCGAAAAAAAGTTGCTTGAACACCTCCCTTTTAGCTAAATTGACTTTCTCGCAAAATTCGATACCCCTTACTTTCAGTTTCACATCCCATTCATCCAATCCCTTCACTACTACCAGCACTGCGCTGCATGCATTTTCGAAAAACTTACATATTATGTTGGAACTGGAGCACATCTGAGCACAAACGCTGGGCTCCATGTCTGACGGTATTTGTATCCCAGTTCCATACAACTGCGCCATATTAGTTGCCTCATAGCAACCAAGTGATTCTGTAATAGAAATACATGCTGTCATAATCATTGTGCTGTTACTAGAGATATTAAGTAAGAGCCACTTGGTTAACTTAAATTGGCACTTAAATTTTGGATTGGGTGTCATATTAATGATGGATGGGCAATCATTTTTAGAATCCCCATTTGACTCTACTTTAAGAGTCAGTCTCTAACTGTTTCTAGAGGCATTTCTAGCTTACCAGTTAGAGTTTGAAGTTGAAAATTGTGGTTTTTACATAACTTTTTGAGTACTTTAAGATTACGTAGTCCAATTTCAGTTTTGAGGAAAAAAATTTTTTTCGGCCCCCTTTGGCGCCTCATAGCTCGTCTGGAAACCCCCTAGACATATCTTTTTATTTCAGATTATTGTAGCGCTATCAATTAGCTACCTTCTGGTATAAAGCACGTCGAGCCAGCTGCCCGCGTTTTTGAGAAATATGGGTTCAAAGTTGAAAAACCCGGAATTTTTGCATTATTTTTTGTGCATAAAATTTCCAACTCTGATTTCTAACCTACCAGTTGGAGTATGAAGTTAAAAATTATAGTTTTTGCACAACTTTTTGAGTACTTTAAGATTACTTAGTCCAATTTCATTTTTGAGGAAAAAAATTTTTTCGGCCTCCTTTGGCGCCTCATAGCTCGTCTGGAAACCCCCCTAGTCATATCTTTTTATTTCAGATTATTGTAGCGCTATCAATTAGCTACCTTTTGGTGTAAAGTACGTCGAGCCAGCTGCCCGCGTTTTTTGACAAATATTAGATATAGTATAAATTTTATGCACAAAAAATAATGCACAAGTCTGGCGTTTTTCAACTTTGAAGCCATATTTCTCAACAACGCGGGCAGCTGGCTCGACGTACTTTATACCAAAAGGTAGCTGGGCCGTCTATAAACGACGACCTTCCAAAATCCCGATTTTTCGGACCCCCGTCCCCAAAATCGCCTTGTGTCGTTTCTGGGGACCCCCTCCCCTCCCCCTAGGCGACTTCGTTTACCGTTTACCCCCCCCCCGATAAAAGTGCAGTACATGCAGTACTGTCATGTTTTCTTGTTGCCATACTGTACAATGAATTGAATAGATCCCTTCAGCCACGCTGGGAAGCTTTTCTGAATGTAGAAATTTTTGACAGAATGTACATAAATCGAAAATAATACATTCAAAGTTTCCTAAAATTCCGAAAAAAAGCGACGTCGTTTTTTGCTACCCCCTCCCCCTCCTGGTGCGTCAACATTTCATTTCAGCCGACCCCCCCTCCCCCTCTGGAATGACATCGTTTATGGACGGCCCCTAATTGATAGCGCTACGATAAGCTGAAATAAAAAGATATGACTAGGGGGGTTCCAGATGAGCTATGGGGTGCCAAAGGAGGTTTAAAAAAAATTTTTTACTAAAGCGAAATTGGACTAAGTAATCTTAAAGTACTCAAAAAGTTGTGTAAAAACTATAATTTTTAATTGTCATTGCCAACCGAAATCAGGCAGCCATAAGGCAGACATGTTAAGTGGGGGGTCGGCGGAATCGGCCGCCATTGTGTGCGTTGGACATCCCTATGGCCCCAAAGTAAAACCCTAAAACAGTTCCGCCCAACTCCCTCTGGGTAGCCAGCAATGGCTATCCATGGTTCTCTCTGATGGGGCCATTTTCCATAGTAAAACTCCAAAACACCCCCAACGGGAATGGGCGTTTCTCAGGGGGCCGAGTTAGCTGAGACACGTGCTATACAGCATTCGAAAGCTCACATCATGGGCTTTCAGAATCTGCAATAAAATTCATGGTGATTTTTGTTGTATCAAAAATAATCGGTCGCAAAATATCGATTGATCACCATTTTACTAAACTAGCTACAAAGGAAAATGGGATGACCAAATTTAGGTTTTCTGGTACGTAAAATTCATTGGCGACGCCTATTTACAGCTACGATCACTTGATCAATCGATAATCGATATTCGATCGATTATTGATTTTTTGCTCTGCAGATGACCCAACTACACAGGCTATGATGTTAGTGGTTTCAGGCATGCTGATTTCAACCACGATGTCGGTTTACAGCTATCATCGCGTTTTAATTCGATAATCGATGCTGATTGATTATCGATTTTTTGCTGCGCAGATAAACAAAACACATAAGCTATAATGTCAGTGGTTTTCGGGGATGCCGATTTCAACCATTATGTCGGTTTAGAGCTATCATTGCGTTTTAATTCGATCATCGATATCGATTGATTATCTATTTTTTGCTGTACGGATAAACAAAACACATAAGCTATAATGTCAGTGGTTTTCGGGCATGCCGATTTCAACTATTATGTCGGTTTAGAGCTATCATTGAGTTTTAATTCGATAATCGATATCGATTGATTATCGATTTTTTGCTGTGCAGATAAACAAAACACATAAGCTATAATGTCAGTGGTTTTCGGGCATGCCGATTTCAACCATTATGTCGGTTTAGAGCTATCATTTCAGTTTAGTTCTATTATCAATATCGATTGATTATTGATTTTTTCTGTGCAAATGATCGAACCACACAGGCTATGTTTTTAGTGGTTTTTTGGCATTCCGATTTCAGCCATGAGGTCGTTTTAGAGCTATCATTGCAGTATAGTTCGATAATCAATATAGAATAGCGTTATAGGCTCCTGGCCGCTTATTATATTTATATGTTATTTATTAATATACATACGCTTTATGTATTACAAAACTCTGATTGCTTTGGAGCATGTAGTATATGGTCCAAATATTTTAGAATAGATTGTTCTGAAGTCCTGCTTCCTTTTTCTGTTCTGTACCAAAGCCCATTTTATTATTATAAAACTTTTATTCAAACGAACTCGACATCGGAACTGCAAAATGCAGGAAATACGATACCCTGACTAGACTACGCACTTAAAACATTTGATGTATGCGCCCTTCGATATACTTCCCGAGCCTAATTTTCTCCTATATAGAATACAGTTATTCTAAACACAGTTGAAATATTCAAAATGCCCATACATGTATATTGATTGATACATTCACGGACACCAGCTTAGCTACAACAAGTAAGTACACATGCAACGTGCATTTCTGATAGTGGATGGATACTGTAATTACGCATGACGTCACAACGCTTTTTGCTGTACATACTTTAAGTCCCATTACCGCTTTATTTAAGCTTTTCAGAATTTTAGTATTCTATAGCGTTTGGCAGATAAGCTGTACATGTGTGTATGGCGGACACACCAGAGAAAAAGCTAATCACACTCAAGAGAAGAGCTACAACTCAATCTGAATGAAGTGCGTGCCTTAGATCAAAGCTGATTTGCTAGACATTTTGTTAACATTTTTACTACATACATACTGCCTGCTATTATTACGCATATTAAAGACATGCTCCATTTTGAGAAGTTTTCAGTGTAAATCCTGTGTCTGGAAAGTGCCACTGTAGCTTGCTACTGCAACGCATTGTTAGAGCTAGTGGGTTGGTAGTGCGAGTAGACGTAGCAACGGCAGCAGCTTGTTCATTGACAAATAGTCGTATCTGAGTACACAGTCCAGCGGGGCAGGCTAAGGGGCAGGTTGCTGTCACTGCTGTTCCAACTGGATACAATCCATTTACAGGAGACTGAGAATATGTCATCGAAACGTAAGTGACACCGGGAAAGAGTGGAGATTCATTCACAGATGTACAGCCTACAGCTGAAAAGTAGAACTACATACAATATGTACAACAGGGTAAAATCATCTGCCAAAATTCAGATAAATTTTCGGACTATCTAAAGTCTTGCATGTTGCTACAACTTGTATGCAGAAATACTGTGTCTCGCAATTAAAAGACAGACTTCAGCAAGAACCAACTTTCCATTGGCATGTAGCTATTTTGCACTGCACATCCTTTTCACTATTACAAAATTAAAACGTTTAAATGTTTGGTACGAATTAGTTCACTTATTGCATAATGTACATCTCTTGACCATACGCCACCAATTCGCAAAAATTTTTCATAAAGCAGATGAGTTCTGATTTGATCGAAATTTCCACTTAACGCTGAAATCCAACTACTGTTGTTTAATACCGGATTTTTCAAATGCGTATGCGTATGCGTATGCGTATGCGTATACGCATTCCAACTACAAATGCGTATGAGTTTGCGTATACGCATTCCAAAAACTAATGCGTATTTTGCGTAATGCGTATGCGTAATGCCTAATCTTAGAAACATTCGAAAAGTTCATTGAACAGCCTTTTTTCACTAAGGTATGTTTTTCTGTCTAATTTTAGAGGCGGCATAAGTTATTTAAGACCCAGCCAGAGGCCTGAGGATAAATACCTGTCTAAAATAGAATTGTAGTACAGTACCAGTGTTTTAGACAAGGAAGATATGCACATACGAAAGTGTAGTCTGATTCTATTTCATATAAAATCCTAGCAGAATTTCAGCACGTACGGTAAACATATTACAGACAGCAGCAGAGTAGGAGTTTAAATTAGTAAAAATTTAGCCTTCATAAATGTTTTTCAAATGGTAGGTATTCTGAGCGTAAATTGTTAGATTCACATAAAAGGTTCAATTAATTTGAACAGGCCTAGTTGGGGTTCTGCCCGACCAGGGCAAAAAAATTCGATAAATTAGGCTTAAAAGCGCACTTACAAACACATTCTAGGCATAAGATAGAGAGGTGTAGGTTCTGCTAATTTATTCGTTTCACATACAGTATAGATCAAAAAAAATGTCCCATCGCTTTTTCGGCCTTCACTCAAACGTTTCGTTCTCAGTCACTTCTTTATCGATTTGGCTCAAATTTTCAGCAAAAATTAACAACATGGTTGGCTAAATATTCTGCAAGCTTAGTGCCAAAATTCCGACTCATACTGGTTTTATGACCCGAAAACTAGGAATGAGGGTGGTCCACGCAAATTTATATTTTTTCGGTAATACAAGGAGTACAGTCCTGAAACTTGCAGAAATGATTGGTGTTGCTATTGGGCATAACATACTAAGCGGGCAGCCCTGTAGCTCAAAGGGCACTAAAATGGGGGAATTTCAAAAACATGAGTGAAAATCCCATAGTTAAGAAATCTGCACCTTCTAGAATCAAAGCACTGAATCTGTTGTTAATCAACATAAATTGTAGCAGTAAGTTCGACAAATAAATGAACCTGATATGTAAGCTCTGTTCCACACCATAGTAACCATCCCTGCAGCGTTTTTTGAAAATTGAAAATCTTTAGAATCGTCATTTTGCCGGTTTTACGAAGAAAAGTCATATTTCGTCATGTTTTTGAAATTCCCCCATTTTAGTGCCCTTTGAGCTACAGGGCTGCCCGCTTAGTATGTTATGCCCAATAGCAACACCAATCATTCCTGCAAGTTTCAGGACTGTGCTCCTTGTATTACCGAAAAAAATTAAACTTGCGTGGACCACCCTCATTCCTAGTTTTCGGGTCATAAAACCAGTTTGAGTCGGAATTTTGGCACCACACTTGCAGAATATTTAGCCAACCATATTGTTAATTTTTGCTGAAAATTTGAGCCAAATCGGTAAAGAAGTGACTGAGAACGAAACGTTTGAGTGAAGGCCGAAAAAGCGATGGGACATTTTTTTTGATCTATACTGTATTTTTACTCATTTTTCCTTCCTGCATCCACCGCAAATTGGGTACCACCGTACACCCCTGGGTAGTGTAGTACGTACAGTACACTACTGATGCCAGCCTTAGCCTATACAGTATGAGAGTGAAAGCTCAAAGTACCAAAAAAGTTACCTAAGCCTGAAGACATATCGTGCAGGCAGACACAATCAAGGCTTCAAATTTTGTAAGAAAATTTCAGACTTCTTACTATACACTGCTCATAGAGTGAGAATTTGCTAACAACTTCAACAACTTTTTTGCAGGAAATCGGAAATGTAGTCAATTTTCTGATCCAATACGCATTACGCAAAAATATGCAAACCGTTGACAGAATGCGTAATAATATTGCATAATGGAATTCAAATGAATATGCGTATGCATATGCCTATACGCATTCTAAAATACAATGCGTACTTTGGGTAATGATATGCGTAATGCGTTTACGCATGCAACAGTAAATCCAACTTTAGCAAAATGGTCCAGAAACAATCCCGAGATACAAGACAACAAAAATTGGCTTGTTTTCTGTACTACTTGCATTTGAATGACCAAAATTTTGACTTATAATTTCTTTTATACTAATCAGAGTTGGAACTTAGAGATTGAGACTGTTAGCGTAGTTGTTTGTTAAGGAGGCTGCTGGAGCTTGTGTCTCTTCTTGCTCTATAGTTGTTTGCTACTTCTAGGTTGAAAGGACAAAAAGTTACAAAACAACAAATTTAGAGTAGTTTAAGGATTTTCGGTATTTAGCCTACCGCATTTGCTAAAAAGCCTACCACTCAACCCACAATGTAACTTAATTTTAATTTATTTGACACTGGTAATTTTACCAAAGGTGAATAGTGCCAAAGTTAGCTCTTACTGCTGTCTATTCTAAAAAGATAAAGTGGTGCAATGTTCAACTGTACTTGCAGTAGTGGTGGTAGCTGTTGTAGTTGTAGTTACAAAGGCCAATGGAACGCCAACGCCAACTCCTAACCCAACGCCTAGTCCAACCCCCAGTCCATAACCAAGCCCAGCTCCCAGTTCAACTGCACTCTTCTTTGCTGCTGTTTCGCTCTTCTGCCTAGCTTTTTCCTGTTCAACTTCTTCTGCTCTCTCTTCCTCTCTGTCCTTCCTCTTATCACCCTCTTCCTTCTCCTGCTTCTTGCATTTGCCAAAGACATATTTTCTAATTTTGCACACATCCACTGTCACAATTACATCGCTGAAAATTATATTACATAGAATGTGGATGGTAACAAATCCTAGAAAAATGATTTTTCTTCATAAAAATACTTGTTTTGCTTTTCAATGCGGATGTCTCCAATTGCTTTGCCTGTTAGATCCAACTGTTCACCATAATCTATAGTTATCCATTCACAGTCACTGAGTGACGATGATGCACTACTGCAGCACAGTGCGAACCAACTGAATCTGATCTTATTTATCTGTTGGTTTCTACTCAGCACGAACTAACCTCTCAAGTATTTCATCTGGCGAAATACCAGTGCCGATTCCTGCCATGTATGCGTGATTCCCAGATCCACGAATCCACGCTTTACTGTCACGACAAGATCTTGCCCAACTACAATTCTAAACTCACACAACTGAGCGCCTTTACTGAAGAATAATTTGTCTCAACCTGAGCACACGATGGGTGCTCAAATGACACACAGTCGTGTTCTAACCACATCTTGTTTGTGTCTGGATCTTTCTTTTGTCTCAGAGACCCCGTCATCTCCCCTGGTCTGCAGCCAACCTTAGTCACGTGTTCTTTGCCAACAACCGTTAGTGCAACAAGCATTAGAAACTGGATTGCATTCCGTGCCATCGTTTTGAGCAAGACAGAGTTCAAGAAACTAGGGCCTACAACAAAACCGATTTTAGAAGGAACTGGCCACCCGGGCGGTGAAAGATTGCTAGTGACGATGACGCCTTGGGCGGTCCAGCAGTCGCCTATGACTGGTTGTGACCTGTCACGTCTCCACAACAAAAAACGCTGATCAACCATAGTATGTGTCCGGTAAAAACTATTTTGTTAAGTGATATTGTTAACGTCGTCAGTTTAAGGGGAAATTTTCCAGAGTTTTTGCAAATGCTGAGGAGTTGCGTGCAAATGGGCATATTATAAACAGGTTTCCAAGCAGCTTTTGCACAGTTTAGAAGCAGGTACAGCTCTTACATAAAACAACACTGTAGGTTTATGCGCTTAGTTAGAGCGCTAAAATTCTGTGCAAAACTTCTTTTACGATTCCCCGTAAAAGTTATTGGGTTGGTTGCTTATATTCTTCAGGTATCTCAACAAACAAAATGCAGTCGCGCGACGCTTTGACTTTTAACCGGTTTCCATGCAGACACGGAAAAACTGGAACCTGTCTAAAAAGCAGAAAGCTGTCATAGAAAGTCAGATTGACGATTTACTAATGAGTTGGCGCCCACTCCAACTGCACAAGTTTTTCTTGGGACGACAGCCGTTCGCGTGCTCACCAAATTTATGAAACGGGAATCAGAGCGAGCAACTCAGACAGAGCGACACTTAATTTAGTGAAACGTAAGCAAAGTGCCAGGTCGACAGACGCCAAAGGTTCCAGGTCAGCAAAGCCAAGTCTCTCCAAATTTCTACCCACAAATACGCTTAATCCATTTGACTTCATTAGTAACAGTCTATTTATTCTTACTTTGGTCAAAACGTAAATCAAAATCCATCCTTCAAATCGACAGAAAACCGAACTTGTCTCCCTAATATTACATACATTATCTAGAATACACTAATGCAAAAAAGATTGAACCATACTACAACAATGCATCACTGAAACTATTATCTAAAATATTATGCATATTATAAGGATCACAAGTTTCTGTCGTCCGTTTTCACCTTGCCATGCAAACTGTTGTGTAGACAAAAAGTCAAAACATTCTTCTATTCTGCACACGCGCACAACTCATTTAATTTGAGCCTTAATAAACATACACCTAAAAACTGTCAGGGAGCCCACAGAAAACAAATAACGTAGCAAAGACAATCTGTTTTGTGAACCATCTAATGTAGTTACGGAGCTTTAGCCTTGATAAAATTTACATCGAAGGTTAGATTTCGATGTAACCCCGCAACTATTATACACTTAGCGTTTCGTTACACACCTCCCAAAATTTGGTATCAGATATCCACCATCCACTATCGGATATCCGACTAAACTATCGGGAGAACTATCGGAAAACCGATAGCATTTCCTATATTTAATTATTCCAGGTATCCGGGAAAAATGTTGCACATTTCGGCATATTATCGGAGGCCGTGTCCAAAAAATGACTACTCCTGTAGGAACAGCTGTGTAACAAAGGGAATACTGTAGATATGCATGTTTTATTATTTGCATGTTTGTAACCGCAAATTGTGAACTTATAAAAAATAAATCTGATTGCAAAAATTTGAGGCCGTATTTACCAAACGGTAACAGCTTGGTAAGCTTAGTAATACCAGAATTTGCTTGGCTATTACCAAGCTCGCCAGGATAGCAATTACCAAGGCGCATTCACGAAACTTTTGCTTGGCAATTGCTAAGTTGGTATTACCAATAATCGCATGGTGTTGGTGAGGGAATCTCAAGCTTGCTTGGTAACAGCTATTTTCTTTCCTTTTATCTGTGCAAATGCAAAACCACTCTGCATGATCTCTTGTGTGTTTTGTACCGCATCCTCAATTCACAGTTCACATGTCCCACACACGCGCCAAACCGAACAGTAATAGAAAGAAAATGCGTTTTATGAAAAATACCGTGATGCAGCTGTGTAGATTTAGACTCTGTTAAACTTATGGAGGGTTGGCAGTGTCAGGACAGAGTGCGAAACACTGTCATATGAGCTATTTGATTGACCTTAGTCAATCAAAAACTCACAACACCTGTTCGGACCAACTGCAAACAAAAACTACAAGAAAGTGCTGGGAAATACAGAGAAAATTGCGAGATTATACCGAATTTTGCACACTATCTTGACACAACCCCTTTGATTCTGAGACCATGTTTGTTTGTAAGCATGCAAATCGTGAATTTAGAAAAAAATAAATCTGTTTGGAAGAATTTATAGCACTATCTGAAACAGCTACCCAATTGATCTCAGAGGTTCGGCAGTGGCACCAGAAAAGTGACTTACTGATTTCTGCTTGAGCATAGGGCAGATTTACTACCCAGCACAATGCCGACCAGAACAGCAACACTTGCATTGCCCTCAGCGCTATTGGTGTTTTCTTCTTCCCCTTCTTTTCCTTCTTACCCATGATTCTTCGGCCTTTGATCATTCGTGGCTCGCCTCGTTTTGCTAGAACAGCTTGCAGAATATATTATACAGTCAGGCACTTAACGCCATATATGGTACCGCCACCATATATGGTACCACCACAGGCCCCGAACGTGTGGGTACCATATATGGTACCACTACTCTAGGTACCGGTACCATACATGGTAGAGGCACCTTATATGTACCGCGGTACCATAAACGGCGTTAAGTGCCTGATTGTTAGAGCGCCTTGGCCGAAAGCAACATCGCTGAGTCAGACTGTATTTAGATTTGTTGAACAAATGGGTAAAATTTTCACGAAAATCTGGTAAGAACCTTTGCAAATGTGTAGCATTCCATAGTGTATGAATATAGCCATTAAAATTGCCTAGGAGTACTAGCGGTCAAGGTGGATGCCAGTGGACAGTTGCAAAGAAGGTTGGACAGTGGAGGCAAATGATGAAAATGACTTACGCTTTGGTGCCTTCGAACTCTGTTCCTTCTTTCTTACACCTGTTGTTTTCTGCGTGGCCCATCTCAGCAGCCGGGTGCACAAGAGCACCTTCACGATCCAGAACAGGACCGCAGCAGTGGGCTACAATGAAACCAGTATTCACAGAAGTCTTTTTACTTATCTACAGATCCATCTAAAAAAGACTGTCTGGCCAGCCAAGCAATCTCTCATTCTTGACAACGCCAATTTTTTACCTTCCTTGCAAGTAAAACTGCAACAGATTGAAACTAGTTTGGCTGGAAGACTGTATGTTTCTGAATTTAAAGACCACCTAAGAAAGATCGAATTTTCGTTTAAGTACCGTATAGTGCTGTTTATAGTACCCGGGTACTATATATGGCACTTAGGGTTTTGCGGAAATAAAAGTGAATCCATTTATAGTACCCGGGTACTATATATGGCACTCTACAAATCTGCTCTATAAGCAACTAACAATAATATGTGAAATTTCTTGCTGAAATTATGGTGTACTTGTCAAAAATAGGTTCTTTACTTACATCAGAACCTCCGTGATTGCATTATCTACTGTTTTTGTTCGCACAAACAATGTTTACCACAAAAAATCCTATAATGTTCGGACATTTTGTTTTAATAACTGCTCACTGTAGAATATAAATCTGTCTCCATCTATAGTACCCCGGGTACTATAAATGGCACTAAGTGCCGTTTATAGTACCCGGGGTACTATAAATAGGGGGTACTATAAACAGCACTATACGGTAGATATTTCAGTTTATACGTTTGATTGAACTTGCAATGGAGATTTTTCACTTCAGACTACAGAAAGGTAGCAGGTTAGGATTTGGCCGGAATAAACCATCAACAAAAATCGTAATTGACCCAAAAATCAATTAACTGATACAATGACCGCAATTTGATATTATTAAATCTCAAAAGAGGCCAGACAGTTTGTATGCGGCTGCCTTATTTTGTATACTCTACCTTTGCGCTGTCCGATTTTTTGGTCTTATTTGACCACCAACGTCTGTTTCTCATATATGGACGTTTGGCTTGCGGTTTGTTCGGCTTTTGGGTAGGTACTTCCAACTGAAAAGGTTAAACAACTGTATCATGTGCCTTAGGCCACAAGCACGGGACCCCACCTGTCTCATCTTGCTCAGTCTATCAGCCTTTTCCTTCTGTGCTTTCGTAGTTGACAGAGTCCTTTCAACAACTGGCACACTGATGATCTTCCCTCTTCGCTTTGTGGATCTATTCTTGCCAGAATTCTTTCGATTGGTTCTGGTCACAGGTTTGTCTCTCACTTGCTTGCTGTGCTCATTTTGTTCCAGTAGATTGGTCGCTGATTTCTCTTCCTGTCCCATAATCGGAATGTCATAAACGACATTGAACTCTGGCTCCTTCACTTTGACAACCAACTGCTTCTCTTTTCGCTTCTTTTTCTCCAGCACAGGTTCCTTCTGATTGCTCAAGCCTGGGATTCCTTGCTGTGCATCTTTGGCCATCTGTTCACCAGCAAACGCCTTCTTCAGAATTTCATACTGCCTGCTGGCAGCTGACTTGCCAGATCGTGGGGCCTTCTCCTCTTCAAGCTCTAACCAGGGCATGGCCCTAACCATGGTCAACTTTAGTTTCTTTTGGTTGACCAGAATTACATGAATTGGAACCTTCTTAGCCTCAATGCTGTGCAGTCTCACTTCCTTTTTCTGTCGGATCTTGTCTAGCTTATTTGCTTTTTTTCCCTCTTTCATTTGGTTGCGCTCCTGCTGTGCCAGCTCATCGATACTGTCTTCTTCTGTGGCCACTTTCTTTCCTATTTTCGTAACTGCAGCGGCGTCTGCAGGTGGAGTACTGGTATCAGACATCATGCCGACCTCTTGTTGCAAAGGACGGACTGCCTTTTCCCAACGTGCTAGCAACGCCAACTTCTCTTCCCAGCTAAGTTCTTCTTCCTCCTCATCGTCATCGCTCCAAAAGCCTGGCCGGTTATCTTCATTCTTCTCATTCTGGTTCTCCTCCATTTCATTCTGTACAGTTGCTCTCATGACACTTTCCTCCTCAGCGTGGCCAGTCTTTGTACTCTCGGTCTCCATGATTTCTGCCTGTTCACTTTGTTCTTTGCCAGTCTCCATTGTTGTTTCCTCGCTCTTTCCATCACCAGCTTCTTTTGGCACATTTTCTTCACATCCTTCCTCTTTCATCATGTTGTAGTCCTCATTTTCTGCCTCAGTACACTGTATCTGGTCAAGGTCCATCACCTCAGCAGCTTCAGCATCGCAACACTTCCCAATGGCCTTCATCCCCTTTGATTCTGGTGTGCTATCCAGCCAAAATCTTTTTAAATTCTCTTCTTCGAATTGCTTCAATCCAAACTGCAGGCTTGCAATCGCTGGGTCATACTGCCTGTTTGCATAGTTGAGAGATGAGCAAGGTCGCTCATCCTCCAGCAATGGCCAGCGGGTTTCCTTTGCAATTTTGTTCTTGTTGTTGGGTTTCTCAGTTTCTTCTTGCTTCTTCTCTATCTCTACCATGTTTGGCTGCCCCTTCACAAGTTCTTCTTGACCGACCTCTTCTTTTTCCTTCTGCAGTGGTTCTTGTTCCATCTTGCCCTTCACAGCAGCATGGAGTGCTTCTTTTTTCTGCTCCACCAGTCCCTCTTCAGTCTCCACATCGGCCAGCAGTTCAGTTGGTTTTTGCGCACTCAGAAAGTGCTTGTCCTCTTCCTCCAGGCCCTCCATCACTTCAGCTTCAGCCCTTCCAGCCATTTCACTCTCGGTCTCCTTCTTCTTGTCTCCATCTTCACCCAGCGTCTCTTCATTTTGAATCTCAATGCCACAAGTTTTGTCATGTGCTGTAAATAATGCTCAATCGTTTCAGTGTCAAAAGTAGATAGGCCATATGCCATGACAATGCAGTGTTTTTGTCAGAAAAATTTCAACTTTGAATGATTCTGTGATCAAAAACAAAAAATCGAGCAGCTCCATAGACATTATAATGTTCCGTGCTCCAAGTTCTACAAGAATTCCAAAATGCTTGCAAGAATGACTAATGCTAATGCTACACCACTAACTCACCAACTGCCTTATAAAGTTACTGGCCCACTATCTATTTCGCTCCAAGCAACTAAGTAACTAATCACTAATTAATTAATTAATTGACTTACACCTCACTCTCAAACTGATTCACCAAGTCACTAACTCACCAACTGCCTCTCAGGTGCTGGCTCACTATCTATTTGACTCCAAGCAACTAAGTAACTAATCACTAATTAGTTAATTTATTAATTGAATCACATCTCACTCTCAGCCTGATTCACCAAGTCACTATCTCACCAACTGCCATATCAACTTACTGGGCTCACTATCTATTTCACTCCAAGCAACTAAGTGACTAATCACTAATTAGTTAATTAATTGACTCACACCTCACTCTCAACCTGGTTCACCAAGTCACTAACTCACCAACTGCCTTATCAACTTACTGGGCTCACTATCTATTTCACTCCAAGCAACTAAGTGACTAATCACTAATTAGTTAATTAATTGACTCACACCTCACTCTCAAACTGATCCACCAAGTCACTAACTCACCAACTACCTTATCAACATACTGGCTCACTATCTATTTCACTCCAAGCAACTAAGTGACTAATCACTAATTAGTTAATTAATTGACTCACACCTCACTCTCAAACTGATCCACCAAGTCACTAACTCACCAACTACCTTATCAACATACTGGCTCACTATCTATTTCACTCCAAGCAACTAAGTGACTAATCACTAATTAGTTAATTAATTGACTCACACCTCACTCTCAACCTGGTTCACCAAGTCACTAACTCACCAACTGCCTTATCAATGTACTGGCTCACTATCTATTTCACTCCAAGCAACTAAGTAACTAATCACTAATTAGTTAATTAATTGACTCACACCTCACTCTCAACCTGGTTCACCAAGTCACTAACTCACCAACTGCCTTATCAATGTACTGGCTCACTATCTATTCCACTCCAAGCAACTAAGTAACTAATCACTAATTAGTTAATTAATTGACTCACACCTCACTCTCAACCTGGTTCACCAAGTCACTAACTCACCAACTGCCTTATCAATGTACTGGCTCACTATCTATTTCACTCCAAGCAACTAAGTAACTAATCACTAATTAGTTAATTAATTGACTCACACCTCACTCTCAACCTGGTTCACCAAGTCACTAACTCACCAACTGCCTTATCAATGTACTGGCTCACTATCTATTTCACTCCAAGCAACTAAGTAACTAATCACTAATTAGTTAATTAATTGACTCACACCTCACTCTCAACCTGGTTCACCAAGTCACTAACTCACCAACTGCCTTATCAATGTACTGGCTCACTATCTATTTCACTCCAAGCAACTAAGTAACTAATCACTAATTAGTTAATTAATTGACTCACACCTCACTCTCAACCTGGTTCACCAAGTCACTAACTCACCAACTGCCTTATCAACTTACTGGGCTCACTATCTATTTCACTCCAAGCAACTAAGTGACTAATCACTAATTAGTTAATTAATTGACTCACACCTCACTCTCAAACTGATCCACCAAGTCACTAACTCACCAACTACCTTATCAATGTACTGGCTCACTATCTATTTCACTCCAAGCAACTAAGTGACTAATCACTAATTAGTTAATTAATTGACTCACACCTCACTCTCAAACTGATCCACCAAGTCACTAACTCACCAACTACCTTATCAACATACTGGCTCACTATCTATTTCACTCCAAGCAACTAAGTGACTAATCACTAATTAGTTAATTAATTGACTCACACCTCACTCTCAACCTGGTTCACCAAGTCACTAACTCACCAACTGCCTTATCAATGTACTGGCTCACTATCTATTTCACTCCAAGCAACTAAGTAACTAATCACTAATTAGTTAATTAATTGACTCACACCTCACTCTCAACCTGGTTCACCAAGTCACTAACTCACCAACTGCCTTATCAATGTACTGGCTCACTATCTATTCCACTCCAAGCAACTAAGTAACTAATCACTAATTAGTTAATTAATTGACTCACACCTCACTCTCAACCTGGTTCACCAAGTCACTAACTCACCAACTGCCTTATCAATGTACTGGCTCACTATCTATTTCACTCCAAGCAACTAAGTAACTAATCACTAATTAGTTAATTAATTGACTCACACCTCACTCTCAACCTGGTTCACCAAGTCACTAACTCACCAACTGCCTTATCAATGTACTGGCTCACTATCTATTTCACTCCAAGCAACTAAGTAACTAATCACTAATTAGTTAATTAATTGACTCACACCTCACTCTCAACCTGGTTCACCAAGTCACTAACTCACCAACTGCCTTATCAATGTACTGGCTCACTATCTATTTCACTCCAAGCAACTAAGTAACTAATCACTAATTAGTTAATTAATTGACTCACACCTCACTCTCAACCTGGTTCACCAAGTCACTAACTCACCAACTGCCTTATCAATGTACTGGCTCACTATCTATTTCACTTCAAGCAACTAAGTAACTAATCACTAATTAGTTAATTAATTGACTCACACCTCACTCTCAACCTGGTTCACCAAGTCACTAACTCACCAACTGCCTTATAAAGTTACTGGCTCACTATCTATTTCACTCCAAGCAACTAAGTAACTAATCACTAATTAAACAATTAATTAATTAATTGGCCCACACCTCACTACCACCTCACTCACTATCTAACTGGCCTAAATTAACTAATAATTACCTAAGTAACTGAATAACTAATTAGCTAATTATTCTAGCTCTCAGATTAATTAACGGGCTCACTCACTGCTTCACCTATACTCAGACAAATTAGCATATAAAACTGCACAAATTTGGTACCATTTCATAACAACAGTCTGAGTAGTAGCCCCATATCAGAGTGATTTCATAGAATGGATCAAGTTCTGATTTCATAGAGCTTCTACCCAGACTGTTTCTCACAATATCTCAAGAATGACAAGTCAGTGCAAAATGTAAGATGAATTCTGGCTTGTTCATTTTCAATTGATTACTATTTCAGTTTTACTGATTTCGAGATTTAGAGATTTCTAAAGTTCTATTCAACAGTATTTAAGCCAAAATTCATATTAGCCAAAGAACGCACCCCAGGTGTGGCTGAGCTTTGGCTGGCCTCGAAGTTCCTCCTCATTGGTGCTTTCTTTAACCAGCTGCTCATTGCTCTGTTCTTGTCCATTCCTGGCCATCTTGTCTTCTGTGACAGGCTGATCCGGTGTGTTCCTGAAATCAATGGATTTAGTCTCTAAATCGTTACTCTTTGGCTAAGATCACTTACTTTCCCTGCTCCTCCATGGTCGTCACCAAGTTGACCTTCAGGTTGGCCATTTTCCTCGAACTCCTTGGTCTGATGTTGGAGTTGTTGGATAGAAATTGGATGAATCGTATAGAATTAAGGAGAAAGTTGTGCCGTCGTCAGTCTGGTTGTTAACTGTATTCGACAGTGAAGGGTTGTTGGTAAGTGGGTTGCTTGGGCACAAATGGGTGGCATCTTCCATCCATCTTCTGAACAAAAGGAACCAGACATCTTGCGGAGCACTAAGTGCACTTTTATTTCCTCTCATTAGACTCTGAAACCACCCAAGCGAGTGAAGTTTTTATTTATTTCCATGTTCTTGTGTGCATGTGATAAGCAAAATTTGCAAGCTAACAGACTACACGGACATTTTGTTCAGTTGGGCAGTAGGAAACAATTTCTCTTAGTAACTGACCTTACCCAAATCTGCTCAAACACCGCATAACCACTACAATTTAAAAGTGTATCTTCTTGATTATGTACTGTATGCGTTCGTTCCTGTTTCATATTTAGCACATTTATTGTACTTAGATATGTGTTTAGAGTTTTGCAGGCGAGTAAAAAAGATTGATTCTTCATGGTGTGGAAGCGCTAATCCTTCTGATGACGCTACCACGGAAGCAAACCGTACTTTAGTCATACAACGGCTCAGAAAAAAAGCAAAGCAAATATGTAAACAGCGCACACGGATTTACCATACAGTTGTGGCGAATGGAACGAACTAGTAAAAATTGCCTTCTTGGCCCTAACGTTAATTGGAATCCTAATTAACTAGAAATTTCGAGACAAACCATAACAAAGCCTTAAGTCTGTGTAATGGATCGCACTGGAAGCGAAGCTTTTTCCTTTTCGGCGGGCTGGGTGTCCCGGTGTGCTCATTCTATATTTGATTAAAAAATCGGAATGGTATGGGCGAAGGTTGCGTGAATTAGCGTTTCATTTATTGAACACTTTTCGTTTAGAGGCACTGCCCTGTGCATTGAACACTGGTAGGATAAGCGAAAGTAGATACGTATTGCTTATAGTGGCGAGACAAGCTTACTCGCATAGCAAAATAAATACTTATCTTTCAGAAATGTGACTTCAAAATTATAGTTAAGATTTTGCCATACTGCTAATCGCGGTTCCGTTTGGACCCCAATATTTCTAATTGTGCTTGATCTGCAGTAGTGTTTCCGAGTAAATTTATTTTTAAATTAAATAACTATTAAATTGCTTGCTCACCCTTAAAATGAAAATAACTTGCTATTAATTTGCTTGGTACCCAAATTCTGAAATTTAATTTGATACAAATTTGTTATTTGATATGAATTAAATATAAATTTGCTAAAATCAATACTTAATTCCTGAGGAAACAGCTCAAAACCTGGGTCGTGTCAGTCCAAAATCAGTTAACCTTTCTTTAGATGGTGACAAATGGTCTACAAATTAGCATTTAATGAGTCGATATCTTTGCTATAAGCATGAACAAGGTCATCTTTCGACTGAACTTGTTGTTTTGTAGCCAGACTTTGGTTAGTGAAGCTGCCGAACCAAGCAAATTTATATCAAATTCATATCAAATTTATATCAAATTTCTAGGCCAATTTTACGAAATTTAATATAATTTTAATTAGTCTGACAGTCATCGTGAGAAATTTAATTTGTTATTAAATTGCTATTTATTTGCTGATTTTGGCCAAAACAATTTAATTTTGTTATTTAATTTTAATTTGATCGGAAACAGTAATCTGCAGGCATGGCAATCGTCCACCGATCCGCAACTGGGCTCTAATGTACATCTCTGTGCATGAATGCTATAGCAACTATCCCAAAAGGGGACAAATGTAAAACACTCTTGAAAAACTGGCGGCCTATCTCCCTGTTGAATGTTGATTTTAAGATACTATCCAAAGTGTTGGCAAACAGGATTAAACCTACTTTGAGAACCATTATCCATGAGGATCAATGTGGGTTTGTCCCAGGTCGATACATTGGAGAAAACATACGCACTTTACTGGATTTAATGGAATATCTGAATGATGAAAACAAACCGGGCTTTCTAATAGCATTAGATATCGAAAAAGCGTTTGATAAAGTCAACAGAAAATTTATGTTTAAAGTGCTGGAAAAGTTTGGCTGTCATATGGAATGGATCCGCTGGGTCAGGATACTGTACACAAATCCTAAGGCAGCTGTTTTGAATCATGGCTATCTTACTGAAGAATTTGATTTATTATCAGGGGTAAGACAAGGCTGTCCTCTAAGCCCATACCTGTTTATTTTGACTATGGAGGTCCTGGCTAACAGTATTAGGAATAATGCCCAAATTAAAGGCATCACAGTAAACGGATTCGAGTACAAATTGAGTTTATTTGCGGACGATACGATGTTGAGTCTCACAGACACAGAATCAGTCAATCACGCAGTAGACATAATTGAACGTTTTGGTACAGTATCTGGCTTAAAGATAAATACCGGAAAGACTGAATGTTTAGGACTTGGGTCATATAAACACAGAATGGACAATTGTGGTCCCTTTACAATGAGTACACAAGCGATACGTATTCTTGGCATATATTTCTCGCATGACCAACAGGTTATGCAACAAAAAAAATAACGAGATAAAATAGAGAAGAAGAACCTTACATTGTCAGATTGTTTGACCACAGTGTTAACAATTGAGTGACGCAACAACGTTGCACGCAACTTGGGTTAGTCACAGCTTATCTACCCAATGACCATACATGTAACAGGTCATCCGCTGATGGGGGAGGGGGGGTTGGGGGGGTCTGGCGCCGGCCGGGGGGGGTCTGAGCCAAAAGTTTGGGGGAGGGGGTGGGCACTAAAAAACGCTCAAAAATCGAGAAAAATCGCAATTTTTGGCCTAAAAATCGCCAAAAATCGCTAATTTGGGCTGAAATACAGCTAAAAAGTGCTGTTTTGCAGGCGATTTTGGCAATTTTTGTGTGTGAAAGTGTTAAAAATTGCAAAAATTTGCTCGAAAATTTACTTGCCAGAAAAATCGGAGGGGGGGGGGGTCGGTGAAATCGTCTCGGGGGGGGGGGGGGGGGCCCCAACCGGGGGGGGTCCCCCCCTAAGCCGGGTGGGGCGCAGACCCCCCCCCAGACCCCCCCTGTTACATGTATGCCAATGACAGTGCTTAAATGCTCCGATAAAGAGAAGAAACAAATTGAAAAATGCTTATACAGATTCATATGGAGGGACGGGAAACCAAAAGTAAAGATGAAAACACTAATTCAAGATTACCACTTGGGAGGACTCAAGGCTCCAAGCGTTCCAATAAGCAATGATTCTATTAAGCTCAAATGGGTAACTAGGTTAGCCCAGAGTTTTCCATGCAAATGGGCGGCAATTGGGTTGAGAAAACTTTATTCATATGGAGGAATTTTAGCACTTCTCGGAAGTCGCTTTAACTGGAACGAGGTGAAAAACAAAGTGAACCCATTTTACAGTGAAATCTTGAAGATTTATGTGGAATACTGGGATAATGTTATGTTTAAGAGACCAGCTGAGGAGCCATTGCTAGCTAGAAGCATCTTTAATAACAAGGATGTGAAGTTAGGACAACCTAAACGCATGTACTTCAATCCCAATCTGGAAGAAAATGGAATCATTAGCGTAAGACACTTGTTAGGAGATCAAGGACAATTTATGAGTTATCAGGAAGTGACGGCTATGTATCCAGCTTTGGCTATAGACAGGAAACAGTGGAGAAAATTGTGGACGGCACTGCCACGTACATGGCGCAACGAAATTTCCGATAATTGGAATGGGTTGTTGCAGGCATACCAGGCACATAATCCTACGGTAAAGGATCCAACCAAGTTAAGCATCCCATTATATAAAAAATACAAACTAGCTAAGGTGTACGAAGCACCCACAGCTCGAGACAGATGGATAGAAAAGTATTGGGTAACAGAAGATTTGTTTGAAAAAGCTTGTATACGGGCACACCGTTCGACACCAGATGTTAAACTGCGGAATTTTCAATACAGAGTGCTACATAGGATAGTCCCAACAAAGCAGTATTTATTCTACAGAAGGATAGTAGACGACATGAGTTGTAAACAGTGCCATTTGCAGGAAACTGATACAGTAGAACATATGCTATTTCATTGTGCCATAGCTAAAAAAGCTTGGAAAATGTTAGAATCACTTATTCTTGAAATTGAGCATCAAGAGGTAACATTTGATCTAATTTCGGCACTATCTGGACAAATACACAATCTGTTTGTAAACGCAGAGGTTCTGAATCTGTTAGGCATTTATACAAAATGGTTCATATACATTTTAGCACGAAAGGAAGTGAGAGATTTTTCAGACATGACTTTTAGGCATTTTATAAAAGCTAGTTTGAAAACTGCATATTTCGCTAGTATTATGTTGAAAAATAAAGACGTCTTTACCGTAATTTGGGACAAATATTTGCGTTTCTTTGAAATTTTCCAATAATCAAGGGAATAATTATAGCCAGTATCTTAAATTCCAAGCACGGAGGTAAACTGCTCTACATAAACACGTTTGGGTAACAAAGATCCCAGCCCAGCTGCGTGAATTGTTTACTAACCCATATCTGTGTTCAACTAACCATATTTGAAAAAAATAAAAATGTTCGAAAAAAAAAAATGCTATAGCAACTTCTCTAAGTTCACTATTTATTAAAGTCGCCACGATAAAGCCAAGCGCAGTTTCGTTCATGAGAAGGCTGTGTACGTTCCTGTCAATGCAGGAATAGTAGCATATGTTTACAGAAAAAAAGGGTGCTGAACAACAGAAGCTATTAGGTCGATCAGCTTCTTTAAACTTGCGCCAAAACACTAATTTACGCATCGATTGCACCCACATTGATCCCAAGTGGAAGAAATGCAATCAACTTTAAAAAAGTATAAAAAATGTAGTAATTACATGTGTGTGATCAGAATAACGATCTGCGAATTGGAGGCAGTTGTGTAATACTACATTCCCTAGTATTTGCTTCTTTTTTGCAGTCGGTGTGTTCACCTAGATTCATTAAGAAAAGTTGGCGCGTATACAAATCGCCTCTCTAGAAAAACGGAAACGGCACAGAGGTGCGGTGCGCTGTGGTACACAGTGGTAAAACAAGTTTTTCTTGTTTTCCAATGTCACTAATCGCCTCCTCGAAAGTAGGAAAGTTGGAAAATCGCAAGTCACACCATAAGAGAAAGGAAATAAGCAGTACTACTAAGGGCAACTGAAGAAAAGTAGTGCAACAGCTCGCGCTGGAAACAATTGCATGTCTCGAAATTGTTGCATTCAATAAGTCGAATTAGTGCATGTAGGGATGTAAATGGTATCCGGTATTATTTGGTATTATTTGGTATTTTTTAGGTATTTGTTATTTTTGGTATTTGGTATTTTTTTGTACCAAATAATACCAAATAGTTTAAATAGCTAAATAATTAGCTTTTCAGCGATAAATTCTGCATATTTTGCGACTGTAAACCATGTCAGAGCTCTTCTGTTCACAGTTTTCTCTGCATTTCTAATTTACTAAGTTTAACAATGCATCAGAGCAACAAAAACAGCACAGAATTCTGACCAGTTTGAGTATAACAACCACTGACGAAAAATTCTTAGTGCAGGTTGGTCTTAATGAACAATAACTGCTCCGCTTTATCGAGACTGAGCCTAGACCGCTTATCGTCGTAGATGTTTCCTGCGTGACTGAAAAGCCGTTCGCTGGGCACGCTTGTGGGCGGAGCTGACAGATATTTGAACATGTGCCTCACCAGGTTGGGAAATCTGTTAGCATTTCCTTTCCATAGTCAAGGGGCCTGTCAGTGCGAGCGGTAGTGGGTTCATTGGCATACTGTTCGATTTCAGAATGGAGCTGACCGTTTGGGTCGTCTGATGGGCGTGCGGACCCCTGATCGGCAACTATTTCGTCGTACAGTTGCCAGACTGTGCTGCCTCCACTGCTAGTGGCAGAAGTCTGCACAGAGGAAGCAACAGAAGCAAGTGGATGTGGTGGGTAGGGCCTGTTCTCGTCATCTGAGACGTGACTGGCGTTGAGGAGGTCGTTGCTGCCGATGCTAACAAGATAGTGCTGAATATCGGCAACGATCGTTCGACCCAAAAACCGGCCTTTGTACCTTGGATCGAGAAATGATGCCAATTGCAAATTCCTTAATATGCATAAAAACAAGAGAATTTTGGAGACTTTCACGAAATTTAGCAGCTTCATGAGGGCACTCGGACGTGTCAAAGCTTAGTTATTTGAATTTTATAGCAAGTTTTCTAGGTCGGGGGAAAATCGGCCGATAATCATTACTATTTGGTATTATTTGGTATAAAAAATACCATCTGGTATTTGGTATTTGGTATTTTTGATACCATTTACATCCCTAAGTGCATGTAAGTGCTTAACTGCTGTTAGAATACATTGTGCAGCTAAAATGAGGGAATCAGATGAGATGCACGCAGGAAAACCACACACGAAAACTCCGCAATCACAGTCATTTGACTTTGAGGTTCCAGTTTCTTTCTGAGCCTTTTTCGAGTCAAGAAACATAACCTACCACAAATAGGTCGACCTCCAACCATTCTTTACAGATGGTGCAACGGAAGGAGGATTCACGTTCAGAAAACGTCGCCGAATTGCCGGCGTTACCGATATGCAGGTTTTGGTGATATTGGTTGTTCTTGTTCATCTATTCCTAATTTCCAAATTGTAGGGAGGCATTTACCATTTTCCAGATTTTCTATTTTCCAACTTTTCAACTTCTTGCGGAGGCGATTTGTGCCCGCCCGAGAAAAGTTTATAATAAATAATGACAATTTAGTTAGAAAAGAAAGAAATGTTACCGTTCGGTGTCTTCAGTCGCAGAATAGTCACAGCCATTAGACTCTTGTCCTCAATCACCGGTTCTGTTCCTCCAACTAGAACGCGTCTTGGCCCAGACCACCGGTCTTCCACCAAAAAACTTAGTCCCAATCGGTTTGACCAACTGCTGCTGCAACTGGAACAGAGACCAAAGTGTTCTCGCGAGTTGGCACAACTAGTCAAAGAGACTCGCCACAAACACCTCCAAATAGACGCCACTCACTCTCGCAAGGTCTGCGCTTACTTTTGTGAGCGCTTGAGACAGCAAGAGAGCTTTCGCAGTGGCAGAGCCTTTCGCAGCGACCTGATAAACCTTCTGCAGTTGCACTTAAACTTTGGCTTAGATCTGAGCTCAGATCACAGCTCCTGGCTAGATGACACACTCCTGAGCAGTTGTGAGAGGTTCTCGTTGGAGGATTACTTTGCCTTTGTAGAGGCGTTGGCTCGTCTTCCCTCCCTGGAACTGAGACCTCTTACGTTGCACCAACTGGCTGCACAAGCACAGAGTCATCTGGGGTCTAAGAGAGTCACCAATTTACAGTTGGTGCGCTTTCTGTGCAGTTGGACCGACAGAGACAGACTGACTCCTCTGGGCTCTGTCAACTCTGAGACGCTCAATGTCTGGTTCGATGCTACCTTGTCTAGGTGCGTTTAATTTTAGTTTTAGAACTAACTTTATGTACCTTTGGGTGTTGCCACTGCCCGCCAGAGGATAGGCTTCCGAAACATAGTGAAAAGTTCTTACAGAGGACCGACCCAAGTTTTCTTTAAGCGAAGATATTTTACCCGCTTTTTTGTGGGGTTGTACTGAAAACGTCGGGAGGTGGTGGGGGGGGGTGCAAAATTTTTGAATTTTTGAACGTTGTCCAAAGTGGGTTTTACGACCTTTTTGGGGTCCAAAGGTGGGGCTTGTCAATTTTTTAGCGATTCTGGGGCAAAAATGGCTTTATACACCTGTTCGGACCGAAAAAAGCGTTAAAAACCCTTTTTTAGATGAAAAATGCCTTAGAAACCCTATTCTGGTGGAATATAATGCCTTAAACCCCCCTGTTCTGGTTGAATATAATGCCTTAAAAACATACATGCGCTGGAAAAATCCGGAGGGGGATGGAGATCTCCTGGGGGTCCCGAAACTAGGCCATAAAACGCTTACTTTGCCTTAAATAAGCAAAAATTTTCTCCCACCGGGACGGGGGTATGGCCCGGCGAATAATAATAATGGTATACAATGTACCCCCTCACCCCCGCCCATGCATGCTTAAAAACCCTGTTCTGGTTGAATATAATACCTTAAAAAACCGAATATTGAAGCAACAAACCCAATAAAAAGCTGTTTTGCACTCAAACTACATATTGAATACGTATCCAGCGCTAGAATACAGATTGAAATGCGTTTTGTAACTAAAAAATTGTCCACAGAGAACCGAAATTTCGATTCTAAAGCAGGCGCAAAACCCTGTTTTTAGTTACAGTACAAACCACGGAAAGCATACGATTTTCTGTTAACCACGTAATCTCACAGACGGACTAGTGCTAAGCCTTGTGCAGGTCACATAAATTGGCCGTCTTAATAGAACAGAGCAGTAATTGGTCGACAGAACGCCCTATCCTTAAAGGCTTAAACACAGACAGCCCTCTCACTCACTAATTTCCCTGGCTCACAGAAAATTTTATGCTTTCCGTGGTTTGTAAGATTTCTAAAAACCCTGCTTAGTGATTTGAATGCACTTCATAAGCCCTGTTTAGGCTTTAAAATTAACCTGGAAACCCTAATCAGGGCTTCCCGGAGTAACCTGAAAACCCTGTTTACGGTTTGAAAGTATAAACCTGAAAATTCTATTTAGGGTTTCAAAGTAACGTGGAAATTCTACTCAGAGGCCGTCCATAAACTACAACGTTCAAAACTTCAAAATTTTGGACTCCACCCCTCCAGACGTTTTCCGACGTTTTCAGAACAACTCCCCCCTTAAAAACTACAACGTTTTTTGGCTGACACCCCCAACTAAACTTGGTACTGTGTCCGACATTAGAAAATCTTCGATAAAATCCACATGACACTGCAGAAGCTGTGAAAAAGAAACTTTTTGATGACAGTGAACTACCATTTTGCGGTTGGAAAAATGAACTGGGTTGAGTTTTCCTTGTAATATAGTTGCGGACAAAAGCTTCCTAGGCACCTAACAACCGTCGCCATTTTCGACACCAACCCCCACATGGGACGTTTTCCGACTTCCAACCGACCACGCTCAGCGTCAGCGCCCATCTCTGAACGTCGTAGTTTATGGACGGGCCCTTAAGGTTTCAAAGTGGCCTAAAAACCCTAATCAGGGTTTGAAAGTAACTTAAAAACCCTAGTCCCCCAAAAATCCGCTGGGGGGATTTTTGCTGAAAAATCGGGCTTGGGGCCGTCCCCCTTTACCCCCAACGACATGTATGCTCCGAACGCAGGTCCTAACGAAGTTGTTTTGCTGATTTGTTGGATTTTTCTAGTGCTGCAAGTTTTTAGCTTTTCGTAATGAAAATGTCAAGAATTTACTTACAGTTTTAATTTGAGCACACAGATCTTGTAACTCTTGGTCTCACCTGATAGAGCGCACCAACACCGATCGATTTGTTGTTTGTTTTTTTTGGCTGGCGGCGACCAACCAATTGATCGGCCATTGCGCTCTCTTCCAATTTGAGAGCGAGAGCTCAATGATCCATCCGCGCAGACTAAAGCTGGTAGTGAATTCCGTTTTTAATGACCTGTGTGGTCAAAGTACTTAGTTTAGGCTGGACTCATTCACCCAGAAGCAAATTAGTTGGTGCGCCTCAGCACTCGTCAGAGAAGCTGCTCAACCGCCGTCTGAGTGGTGCGCCGCCCTGACCGACCGTCTCTCAGTTCTGCTAGTTAAAGAGAGAATAGCTGAAAGTTGCTGTGTCAATGTGCTTTGTGCAGTGACTGAAATCGATGAGCTCATACAAAACCAATCACAGCTGGTACAGAAACTGTTCGCCCAGTACTGTCAAGCCATCCGTTCACAGTTGAAGCAAAGCAACTTTGACCTTAACAGTGTCTGTTCTGTCGTCTCCTCTATGACTGTGTTGTACAGAAGAGGATCGGTCAACTACAAACCCAGTCAGGAGTTCTGGAACTGTTTCTGGCAGCTCACTCAGTACCGATTGGAGGAGTTGGACACTGGCCAGTTGTTGCAGCTGCTGGAGGCTGTGGTTCTGTTTAAGCTGGAGCCGGAGCAGTTCTGGTTTGAACAGCTGTTGGATGTGGTTAGACTTCAGCAGGACTCAGCTATGGCTGCTCACTTTATTTGTTCACTGTGTCAACTACCTTCCAGTGTCCTGGAAGTTTGGGACGCCAGTGATGTTAGGTAGGAAGGCAGAGACTTGGTTAGGGGCCGTCCATAAACTACTATGTTCAAAAATTCTAATTTTTGCACCCCCACCCCCACCTGACGTTTTCAGTCCAACCCCCTAAAAACCAAGAACTTTTTTGGCTGACAGCCCCCCGGCAACTAAAATTAGTGCTGGGTGCGACATTTGAAAATATAGAATTACATGCAATTAGTACTCGTTAAAGGGGAGGGGGTTTGGTCAGGTAGGGGGTCGCGGGCGGTTTCGACGTTCAACTAACCACCCCGCCCCCTCTCTGAACGTGGTAGTTTATGGAGGGCCCTTACTGTTGTCCACTTGGGTTGACTGATAATAGTGTGTTAATTTCAGACACTTGCTAAGTGTTTGGCGGAGGGGACTGAACACTTTAACTCTACGACAGTTGTTGCTGGTTCTCTACTCGATAACCCGTTGCAATTACGTGCCAGTCTCTCAGCTACTGATCGATTTCTTTGACTTTCACTTCTGGCTGACTGTTGAACGAGCCACCTGGCCGGATGGCTCGATCGATGCCGAGCATTTGGACTTGATTTCTAAAATATCGGATCATATTGAAGTGCCTGAGAACGTGTTGAGTCGATTTGAAGATATGAGAATAAATTAATAGCATGGTCTGCTTAATATTTGTAGGTAAGGATTACTTGGACATCGAGTTAATACATACACTAAATTGAAAGGTTTGGATGGATGGGTGGAATGTCCTTGCGGCGCCGTTGTAGCCCCTGCGTTAGGCAACACTGCGGGCCCATCACTCACACCCACATCCTGTCCTTCCTTCGCTACTAGCCGGCCAGCACATGTGCTCGGTGTCAGTCCGGGCGGTCTCAGTGGTAGCTGTCCCCGTTCCCGTTTGTCCCAACACATGTGGTTGCTATTGTAGCTTTAGGTGCTCAGGCAGATCCAGTCGGTTCCCACATTACCTACACAATAACTGGTTAAATTCGCTTCAAATGCTTCGAATTTACGTTAATAGAAACCTTACAAGCATCTTCATGCATACCTTAGCTGTTCTTGGCAAAAAAAATACCGGTATCATTTTCAGGCAGGTATCATTTTCAGGCAATTAAGGGCAATTTTTGGACCCTATTATGGGTTTCTAAACCTGAAAACATGGTTCCAGAGCAGGGATGTGAGGTGTGCTTTTTCCGGTGTTTTTTTTCGCTTTTTTCCAAAAAAAACGGTTTTTTTCCTATGGGTCGGAAAAAAAGCATAAATTGCGGCACGTTTTCTGATCTGTGACTGATATCCGGCATATCCGGCAGGTAATATCCGGATCCGGTACCGGATCCGGATATGGCCATATCCGGCCGGATCCGGATCCGGATATCCGGTCGGGCCCTAGCTGGGTACATCCGGCAATGTCCCGAATTTATGCGTGGTGTGGACCCCGTACATGTATATATGGATCTGTTTCTCTCATCAACTACTATACTGTTCCCGAAATTTGCATATTGAACTTTAGTTAGAAGCAAGAGGCCTGACAAAAAAATCGACTTTTTGGCAAAGCGCCAATTTTTGTGCCGATATCAGATTCGCATTCCCCAACCTTCAGGCATCTCGAAAATACTACCATATATGGGTCTACGATCAACCCCACCATACATGTAACAGGTCATCCGCCGATGGGGGGAGGGGGGTTGAGGGGGGGTCTGGCGCCGCCCGGGGGGTCTGAGCCAAAATTTTGGGGGAGGGGGTGGGCACTAAAAAACGCTCAAAAATCGAAAAAAATCGCAATTTTTTGGCTAAAAATTGGCAAAAATCGCTAATTTGGGCTGAAATACAGCTAAAAAGTGCTGTTTTGCAGGCGATTTTGGCAATTTTTGTGTGTGAAATTGTAAAAAATTGCAAAAATTTGCTTGAAAATTTACTTGCCAGAAAATCGGAGGGGGGGGTCGGTGAAATCGTCTCAGGGGGAGGTCCCCATCTGGGGGGTCTGGCCTAAGTCGGGTGGGGGGCAGACCCCCAGACCCCCCTGTTACATGTATGAACCCTACCAAAGTTACACTCGATTCTCTGACGCCGACAAGCGGTCAAAATTTTGCTCTCCCATAGTTAAGCACAAAAATTCATTCAAGACCGAACACATGGGGATTTTTTTCCTCCAACCAATTTCAGCTTCACGGTTCTATATTACTTCGGACATGCTGAATCCAGCGGTCACATTGGTTTTGCTCTACGACTTTGATTTTTGCTAGAAATTTGACCTCGAAGTTAGGGTGTACACCTGAATTTCAGAAAGGCATAGCCCAAGGCATCTTGTGTGGTCCTGGTCAAAATCCCATACATGTATATATGGATATGTTCCTCTCATGAACGAGATTACTATACTGTTCTCGAAATTTATATATTGTACTTTGCTTAGAAGAAAGGGGCCTGACAAAAAATCGACTTTTTTGGCAAAGCGCCAATTTTTGTGCCGATACCAGATTCGCATTCCCCAAACTTCAGGCATCGAAAATACTACCATATATGGGTCTACGATCAACCCTACTAAAGTTACACTCGATTTTCTAATGCTGACAAGACAACAACACTTTCTGAAATTCAGGTGGACACCCTAACTTCGAGGTCAAATTTCTAGCAAAAATCAAAGTCGTACAGCAAAACCAATGTGACCGCTGGACTCAGCATGTCCGAAATATTATAGAACTGTGAAGCTGAAATTGTTTGGAGGAAAAAACCCCCCATGTGTTCGATCTTGAATGAATTTCTGTGCTTAACTATGGGAGAGCAAAATTTTGACCACTTGTCGGCGTTAGAAAATCGAGTGTAACTTTAGTAGGGTTGGTCGTAGACCCATATATGGTAGTATTTTCGAGATGCCTGAAGGATGGGGAATGCGAATCTGGTATCGGCACAAAAATTGGCGATTTGCTGAAAAAGTCGATTTTTTTGTCAGGCCCCTTTCTTCTAAGCAAAGTACAATATGCAAATTTCGGTAACAGTTTTTCAAAGATTTTTGAACAGACTTTAGTACGATTTTTAGCACGGACTTTGTTGCCCAATTTTTGCACGCATTTTACCATCATTTCAAATTTTAAAACTTTTGCTCACAATAACGAACAGGTTTATGAGAACTGATTGCACTGGATAAGACATTATTACGTGTCTAGTATGAATCTAGGTGGTGTCAGACCTAAGTGCAACTGGGCATGCGAGTACTTTAACTTTTTAGTACCAGGAATCGACTACAGTACAGTATACATAAAAATTCCAGTTTTATTCCGACTGCAACATACACAACAACAACTAACATTAGCGGCTAACAAGCGGGCTGAATACTTGACTGAGAGCAGTCACAGCACGTGCCTTGGTCCTTGCCAACCTGCCTAAACCGTTTTCTTGGCTTCCTCTGTTGCACAGAGCCCGACCGGTGCAAGTGGTCTTGCCACAAATGGCTTGCACGGTCATAAGGACTCTGCTTCAGAACTATCTCATGGCCCCATCTCTCTGACCGCGAGTCTGCAATATCAAATGTGGTCAGCGCGGCCATCAGTTCCAGCCGAATTCGGCTACAGACTGCATGTTTCAGAAACATGGTCAGAGTCTCACACACTTCCTTCTTCGCAAAGTCTGTCACCTCTAAATGGCAATTGCCATGGTTTTTTATACTTACTTTAGTTGGGCACTAACCTACTGACTCCAGCTGGATATCAAATAGCCGCAAAGTCACACTAACACAGCCTTTTTGTTTTTTCCCCATAAAATCGGTGTTAACTGTAATCCTGATGTTGACAGGGGATTGGCCTCCATATCGTGACAAATCATACCATTTTTTCAGCCTATATGAGACGTTATCACGATTATATACGCATAAGCAATTGATAAAAAGTGTATACTTTACTTCAACCTTATTGAATGCATTCTCCATGCACGACTTGGCTGAATAGTCGATCTCTCCAGCCTCTCCTTTAAGTTCCTCAAGCTTTTCCGGTGGAAGCACTTTGTTCACAGTCTTCAATCTAGTCTCACCCATCTGGTCAAACTCAAAGCCATCCAATTCTCTTGTTATTAAGTCAACCACCTCTCTGACAATGAACAGCTCATATGTGTCTGTAAAATTACAAAGCTTTATACAGTTTCATTTGTATTCAACCATTACGGAACAAAGGTCCATGCTGTGTGGCGAATTTTTTAAGTTCCTTTGCTCTACTGCTCAGCGTGTATATTAAGCCTCGTGTGTCCTGCCGGTCCAGCTTATAATGAGCTGAGCGCGACATGTGGTAGCCTGGCGTTTCTGATTTGCGCCCCGCCATCTTTTGTTCCACAGTCACTACTGCAGTTGAATCTTGCCTGGCTGCTATCTTGGCCGCCACGTCAACTCTGGCTTCCACTACAAAAGTATCTATCAACTATGGATTACTGTTGTTTAATACCGAATTTTTCAAGTGCGTATGCGTATGCGTATGCGTATATGCATTCCAATTACAAATGCGTATGAGTTTGCGTATACGCATTGCAAAAACTAATGCGTATTTTGCGTATTGCGTATGCGTAATGCGTAATCTCAGAAACATTCAGAAATTTCACTGAACAGCTTTTTTGGCTCTAGCATGCTGTTTGGATGTGCAACTTTGTAATCCAGGTTTTTTGAGACATAGTTGAGGCTTGATGATAAATTTCTGCCCTCAAAGAATTGCACTATAGTATGTATGTTTTCAAAAGGCAAGAGACGTGCGCTTTCCTAAACTTATTTCAAAAGAAATTGATCAACTGTTCATTAGAGAAGTCCAGTAGCATTCAAACATAATAAAAACACAGTGGAACAGCGGCGTATCGAGGATTTCGGAAGGGGGTGCAAAATTTTGAAAGTGCCTGGTTGGGCCGCTGCCCAACCAGGGTAAGAAAATTTAGCAAAATTTGCCTTTAAAAACGCGTTTAAAACACATTCCAGGCTTAAAATTAACAGAAATTACAAGTTTTAGTAGTTTAAAGTGGCCTGGTTGGGCTTCTGCCCGACCAGGGCGAGAAAATTTTTAAAATCTAGCCTTCAAAAACGCATTTAAAAGGCATTCTAAGCGCAAAATAGACAGTTTTGGTGCATAATTCATTAGTTTCGCTTATTTTTGACAGACTTTCTCTTCCTACCTCCACCGCAAAGGCGGGTGTACCCACCCTACACCCCCTGGATACGCCAGTGCAGGGGAAGCACAAACAGATACCCTCTTGATATGTCGGCCATACACCGTAGTGTATAGCGTAGGTGTGATACATGCCGTTAGCAGGCGCACAATTAGAATACTGCTCTTATCTGTGATTGCGCCTGCGTTGTATACTGGAAGCGCCGCCTGCGCTATTATAGTGTGTCAGTCTGCTATCGTGCCTGCCTACGTGTGGTTATTACGATTGCCTCGGCGTTGTATTATTTACTGTTGTGCGCCGGTAAAGATTATTCATCTACTCATCAAACTGGCTCACACAGGACACCCTGGCATCGTGCGATTCAAGCGCAAGCTGCGTGAAACCTACTGGTGGCCAGGCATGGACTCAGAGATGGAATTGTTCGTCAAGCACTGTGTCCCATGCCAGGACTCTGCGAAGTCTACTCCCAAGCTGCAGATGCCTACCATGCACCTCCATGTGCCTGACAAGCCATGGGAGGAAATCAGTATCGACATCACGGGGCCATTTGAGAATGCTCCTGCACATCAACGGTACCTTGCTGTAGTTGTGGATAATTACAGCCGATTCCCGGAGATTCTGTGCACTGACAACATCACTACTGCTAGCATCACCCGATGGCTTGCAGAGTTGTTCTCGCGCTATGGGAATCCATCCAAGATCATCTCTGACAATGGGCCACAGTTTGCTAGCCATCAGTTCGCAGATTTTGTGCATCAGAGAGACATTCTGCATGAGATGACACCGGTCTACACTCCACAGCAGAATTCTTTCGTTGAGTCATTCAATCGCTACATCAAGCATGGTGTACAAACCTTCACTGCTGCGAATCTGCCATTCTACAAAGGTCTGATCGATCTGCTGGCTCATTTTCGTGCTACCTCTTCTCAGCCTGATCAGAAAAGTCCTAGCGAGCTTTTCCTGGGTCGCCCTGCTCGCTTGCCATTCCAGATTGTTCGGGCTCGAAAAAGGAGGGAGGAAAGAGGTGAACGACCAGGTCTGGAGACACCTGGCGATCTACAAGATGTGCTACAACATTCTCCAATCGACAGACGTGGTCCCTACAGAGTGGGTCAAAGGGTTCGAGTCAGAAGACCTCACACACCCAAGGGCCGCAGTCCATGGTCCAAGCCACTCACTGTCATACAAGTGCTGGGGGACTGGATGTACAAGCTGTCAGATGGACAGTTGTGGAATGCACGAAGAATGCGTCGAGTGTTTGAGGAGCCATCTCAGCAACCTGCCGACATTTTCCATGACCCAGTCACTCCCCCAGCTGCTACCGCTCAGCCATGGGCCGCTCAACCCATGGGCATCAATCAGGAAGAACCAGTGTGGCGCTCTCAATGTCAGAACAAAGGGCGTCCTCCAGAACGCTACACTCCTTGACTGCCCTAGCAGTCTTCGCTCAATAGGAGGAGGGGTGGTTGATATGTCGGCCATACACCGTAGTGTATAGCGTAGGTGTGATACATGCCGTTAGCAGGCGCTCAATTAACAGGTCATCCGCCGATGGGGGGAGGGGGGGTTGGGGGGGGTCTGTCGCCGGCCGGGGGGGGTCTGAGCCAAAATAATGGGGGAGGGGGGAGGGCACTAAAAAACGCTCAAAAATCGAGAAAAATCGCAATTTTTGGCCTAAAAATCGCCAAAAAACGCTAATTTGGGCTGAAATACAGCTAAATAGTGCTGTTTTGCAGGCGATTTTGGCAATTTTGTGTCTGAAATTGTAAAAAATTGCAAAAATTTGCTCGAAAATTTACTTGCCAGAAAAATCGGAGGGGGGGGTCGGTGAAATCGTCAAGGGGGGGGGGGGTCCCATCCGGGGGGGTCTGGCCTAAGTCGGGTGTGGGGCCGACCCCCCCCGACCCCCCTGTTACATGTATGCCTTGCATAGTGTTGGTCTAATCACCAGTGTTGCCCCCACTACGTTGGACAGTTGAATCATGACCAAGCCACCTTTTTCCTTGTCACTAGGGCCTCCTCTTTCAGTGTCAAAGCTGACCATTCCGCTTTGCCGGACAACCCTCACAAATTCTTCTATGTATTCTTGGTGACGCATTGCGTCCTTCCAATCCTCTAATATACACAGTCTGCGCAACTGGCCCACTACTCGGCCAAACAACGCCTAAACAATTCAGGCCTGAATTGCGCAAAACACAGACTGACGTTTTACTTCGAATTTTGCGCTAATTTCTGTTTGTTTCCAATCACGCATGTCGCCTCTCCAATGCAATCGTTTCTCAGTGGACGTTGTGCGGAGTCGGCGTGAAGTTCTTTTCCAGAAGCCTTTGCTAGTGCTCGGGATATCATCCTCCGACCCACTGTCACCTGTACCAAGCATTCCTACCAGTTTACAGTTTGATGGAACACCTTCGATGTCTGACAGCTTGGTTGACTGTTATTATGTTAATAGTCTGCTTACAGCATAAACAATAGAATGAGTAACAAACTGTAAGTATAGCAAAGTTGCCATGCCATCAAATAGCAGGAAAGACCAAGCAAGATGTGAGAGTGAAAGTTTTATTTCATTTGTTGCCACAGCCGAGTACGGTAGAGAACAGTGACCCGGTCTGAGACCAAGGCTACTTTTGTCTCTACTGACTCTTGACCAACTGGCAGCTAAATACTATTACAACTTGCATTACCAATAATACACAAGTTATTATGACTGTGTCAGCCTTTCAAGAAAAAGCAGTGAACAATAGATATATTTGCATCTTGATATAAAATCGAAGTTAACAGAAAGGCCTAATTGGCATTGTGTGTGCTGCCTCTGCATCTTAGCCGTTTACACTTGCTCCTCTTCTTCATCCCCAATCACATCGAATTGCACTCTGTTCGGATCATAGGTGGGAGGGTGGCGGCGCAGGTATTCTCGGTGCGCCTTGTCCAACTGATCGTCCCGCTCCAGCCACGTCTCTCTCCGATCGAATCGCCACGCCCTCGGGTCCCGCACAGTGATGATATGCGGCAGTGGCGGAATGTCCACCATCTCTCGCTGACCCAGCAGAGGCTCCTCCTGAAACAGAATGTTTGAATAATGAATCATATAAATATAAAAAAACTAAACGCAGTAGAGGCAAAAATTTCTACCCCTTTTCCGAACTCTGCGCAAACGATACGTTCTTGGTCAATTCTTCATCGATTTGCTTCGAATTCTCAGGATTAATTAACAAGATGACTGGGTAGATACTGCGCAAGTTTTGTGCCAAAATTCTAACCCGTCCTAATTTATGACCCAAACTAAGAATCAGGGATTCTAATGTTTTCGGCAGTTCAAAGAGTATGGTCTGAAACAGGCAGGGACGATTGGTATTGTCATTGGGCATAACATACTGACTGAGTGGCCTTATAGCTCAGAGGGCGCTCAAACGGGAGTATTTTAAAATAACATATCAATATGTGACTTTTCTTCGAAAAACCGGTTAAAATGATGATTCTGAAGGTTTTTTGATTTTCGAAAAACACGTTGGGGAAGGTTCCTATTGTATGGAACCGAGTTCTAATCTCAGGTTCATTCATTTGTCGAACTTCCTGCTACAATCTGTGTTGACTGACAACAGATTCAGCGCTTAGTGAGGTGGACATTTTTCACCCTACCATAGTTTTTACCCGGATTTCGGTTGGCTCTGGAATCACCGGCAGGCTCCAGGTGTGGTTGACCTCTTGGAGCAGCTCATCCAACCTGAATCTTTCCAGCCTGACCCGTGCCAACATCCTCTGTTCCCGCATTTCCCTCTGCTTCATCTGCTGCC
>JASANB010007901.1:0-45466 GCA_030248155.1 Sabatieria punctata
GAGGACAGCCTACCTTAAGTACGTTCGCTGAGCACGTCGAAATGCACACGAGGCATGTCCCAGACCAGACAGAAAGGAAGGTGATCGCAGCCCCCGGCTTCCACGGAACTTTTCACACACAGCTACTGCAAGCGCGTTCTCTTGACGGGCTGGCCGCCACAGCCAATTGAATAGAGACAAAAGATGCACAGCACACGACACCTGAACCTGGAGTCAAACTCCTTTAACAGTGCGCTCACACTCAGTATCCCAACCTGCAAACACCGCACAATGGACAACTGACGAAAACTGTGCAGATCTTACCATTTTCACGGAACTTCTCCAGCACTAAACAAGTGATTCAGAAGGTTCTGCCCGTTCCAGACGGGTTAAACGACAAGCATCTACTGACAGACTGAGTTTTCTAAAATTATTCTCCTTTCCTTTCATTTGGAAAAAATAACGCACAGTAGGAGCAACGCCGAGTCCGTAAGTGCACTGCATGCCTGAAACGGAATGTCGGAGCCCGACGCCTTTGATTCCATTTGTGTGGTGGGCAGAGTCAAACAGATAACTAGAAGGTCGGCTTTCTCTCTGCCATCTCACGTCTCCCTGTGCCATTTCGGAAAAGAAGGTTAAACTGACGTCCAAGTCGTGCGGGCTGCTATTTATCACCTGCCACACGAACACGGTAACCGGCAAACTCGAGTCCTTCAAGCAACACACTCACGGGCTGCTGCATTGCTGTAATTTACCTGATAATCGTGCGGAATGACAGGTGACACTTGCCGACAAATCAGTACAATTTGGAGATGGGGAATCGAAATTCAGTCCACGAACGCGGGTACAATCCGGTGTAGAACAGGTTTTCTGGATCGAAACCAAACTGCCAGGCAGAAAGTTCAGAAACTGTTTTCTTTACTGCGCTCAGTACTCGCTGGTAAATTGTGCGTCCGTCTTTCCGAATGGTCACAATAAACTGCAAAAAGACACACAGAGAATTATGTTTGCATACAGACAGACACAGTTAAGCTTACTTGATCTGCCGGAACGAAGGAGACCTTTTGTTCCACCAGTCCCGGTCGTAATGTGAATTTACAAAATCCGCCTCGGAAGTCTCGACCGATACAGCCAGAACCTAACGAACCGCAAGGCACACCGTAGTAAGGTATGTGCTTCAGCGGTCTAACGTTATCAATGAAAAGGTGTTCTCGCTCAAACCAATGTCGGATCCAGTATATTAGATATCTACGAAGATTACAATGCAAGTTTTTGTTTCCAATGAAAACCATAATTACCTAGCCAAGAATGGCACCACCTGAACCATTTGTGATAACCGCGGAAGCAGGAAAGGTCCTCTATTCTCCGCGGGCTCCCTATCACCACGAGCTTTCCAGCCATATTCAGGAACGGCTGTCATACTCAACCATGAATAAACACTAGCAAGAGATACAATGTATTTTGACTTGGCACCAGTGCAAAATACAAAAAAAAAGATAAACAAACCGATGATACGGCCAAGTGTTAAGGAAGCCCACAGAATCAGCACTTTATTCATTCCATCACCCGACCTACAAAGCTAACTGAGACAAAAAGGAAAAATTCCAAAATTCTGCTGGTATAAACGGTTGCACACACAGTACGGTAAAGTAGTCAACTACACAGGTACAAGGACCGCCGCAAGCCAGTTAAAATGATCAGCGTGAAATAACAGCACAGACAATTGTGTACGTATGTATATGCCGCCACAATTATAGAAATCACATAATCAGTTAAAGTAATTAGTCACAACAATCACCACAGATCTGGAAACTGGCTAACCTCCGAATTCAAGGTCGACATTTGTCCGTTCTGCAGAAAGCTAGCCTTGAGACGCATTCGAAGCTGCAAAACACGCACGCAACTAATAGAACCGACCAGTCTCAAAAGAACAGTACCGAGTGTCCAGGCGAAATTCTTCTGATTTTGACCAATTGACTCACCGTTCCCAGACCGTTGGGCAGAAGAGCAGCGCCAGAAGGAGGCAGCAGTTCGATCTGGAATGCCTAAAAACAAGCGCAACTTGCGCACTATTTCTAACGTTACGCGAACGGGTCGGTACCTTAGTAACTGCTGCTTGAAACTGGAACTGATCCATAGGAGAGGGAGAATTGTTGGTAGCAGTCATTCGCAGCACCACCGGCATGTCCGAGCCAAGCGATCTTTCAAAGTCGAATCGAAGGTGCAGTCCGTCCTGGTCCATCGCCACCAACCAACGCGGCGTCGCTTCGCTCTCCATCTTGACCGGCTCGGCACCACCCAGCATGCTCTCCAAGCCACCAATGGACGGCGTCGGAGCTACTCCGTTGCCCTGCGGAACTAGAACAACAGACAAGCCTCGTAAACTGCCACCACTCCGGGCCACTGCACCTGAAGCGCCCATATCAAGCAGATTCAGCAAATCGCCGCCAGTACTAGAAGACTGCTGCGGAGTAATTGCCGGCTGTGCAGTGGGCGCTGAATCGATTAGATCTAACAAGTCGGCTTGGTGACTGGACACGGCTGGAGTCGGCTGAGAGATAGTGGAAATGGCTTCCTGCACCGGGTCTACGCTGGCAACGCTCTCCTCAAGTAGTTCGCCGTTCTGAATGGGGCGCGCGGCCAAATGATCGGGACGACTAGAGACCGGCATTCTTTCTAATAGACCATCTCTGCAATGTGAGACCACAGTAAACATCCTCAACCGACCGCACGTCTTTACTTTAGTTGGTCGTGCTTAAGGATGGCCGAAAACTCCACTGCTCTCTGCTGCAGTTCTAGATTCATGTTGCAGCCGTGCGAGCTGACCAAGTGAGCGATGCGACTGAAGAAACGTTCACCATGCACATGTTGCACGTCAGTCAGTAGTTGGACTTACTCTGCTGAGTGCTTGAATCTGGTGGCCAGTTTAGTCAAAGCTGCAATGGCATATTCCTTCGTCACAACCGTGCACAATGCACTGAACGTCACTCTCTCGAACAACTGCACCACCTCTCCTTCTTCCATCTGAACTCAACTGCCCTTAGTCACTGCAGACACCGGATAACCGTAAGCATAAAGAGACTGATTTTTGGCAAAAACCAAATTTTAGTCTTAGTTTGGTACCATATCGGGACCTGGATAGAATTACACTGAGACGCATTCAGGAGACGCACTTAACGAATCGCTAGCACGATTAACGCAACATACGTACACAATGTGCAAACACGTCAGACGATCGTGTTAACTGCGTCAACTTAGTCGTTTTCCCTGTGGTTATCCTACAAATGTAACAAGGGAGGAGGTATTAGGGGTTTAACCCATTCGGGGGTAGAAAGAGTTCTAAAAATTGTAATTTTTTGGCTAAAAATGCTAAGCTCAATTAAGCTACAAACCGCTGTTTTACATGCAATTTTCGTACGGACATAGTAAACTAAGGGGCCTGGGGGATTGGACCTTACCAGCGGGGCGGGCAAATTCCACAACCCCCCTTGCTTTATGTATACAATAACCGCTCTACAAACACTAGCATTTTATGCATAGCTGGCCCGAACTGGCTACGCTCAAACTTAAATTCAAGCCAGTAACTGAGAGGGACAAAGAATACGAGTCTGGGGAAAGAGGGTACCCTGGAGTTTGAGTCGTCCGAGTGGTTTTGAAAGGAGAGCAGAGTGTCTCCAAACTCGCCAACGGTCCAACAAGCCACTTGAAGCAATGGTTGAGCGGAAAAAGTGTTGTCTTCTAGAGCAGCGCGACAAAGCTGATATGCGGCGTAGCCTTGCAAATCGGACCGAGACGATATCATCTGTATCATACAACTGACAACCTCGTCTGGCACGTAGTTGCCCGCCTAAAACAACCAACCAACTCAGCCGGACAGTTGCAAGCCACTCCACGCCAACTGACCAATTTTAAAACTTTAATCATAGTGTCCAGATGCCACTTCATGTCGGGCGAGAAACTGAAAACAAACGCAACTGCAAAGTCGGTCGGTGGTGGTATAGGAGATCTGCTCTGCTACCACCAGCCGCTACAGCCACCGTTAAGCTAAATGCGTGCAGAACTTAAGCCTAAGCCTGCGTTAGACACACAAGCTAGTGGTAGCAAAGCAAGCCGAGTGAGTGCTTGTGCACCTATCAACTGCAGTCGGTCTGACTGTCCGTGCTCTTCACAACACCTCCGCTCTGCCATTCTCTGCGTGACAGGACAGAGGTGGTTGAACAAGGAAGGCGATAGGCCACTTAAGCATACATGGGCCGGAAAAATCTGGAGGGAGGGGCTGATATCTGATATCAAGAATGTCTGATATGAACTTAGACTGTCACTATATACGCAGCAAAGGTCTATAGTTCCGGAACAGGCGTTCTATTTCACATAACTATCTGTGCGCTTTCGGAGTGTGCACTTGTGAGAAGAGCTCTTGTGGGATGTGCGCTTTTAGGAGCACCCCGTGTACTAGCAAACAACGGAAAATACAGGGTGTCTCAAAAAAATGATCACATTTCTTTTTACTGCCATTTCCGTAAATTTTGACCAAATAGGCTGAAATTTGGACCATAGGTGCCAAAAGTCGGGCAATTTTATGTGTTAAAGTTTGGTGCACTAGGCTTGACTCAATCCCGAGAAATTTCAAAAAAAGTGAAATTTGGTAATTTCAATAGTGAAAGGCGGTCACCGAAAAATGGAAACATTTCCTTTTCTTATATCTTTTCTAATTTTTGACGGAATTGGATGAAATTTGGAGTGTAAACGCAGAAGTTCAGGGTAATTCGTGTGTAAAAAGTTGACGCATGAACTCCAACGCTATCGTTAGAGTTTAGGCGATAATGTAATGTAACGTTTTTTCGGTGACCGGCTTTTGGTATTGAAATTACCAAATTTCACTTTTTTTTAAATTTCTCGAGAATTGGTCAAGCCTAGTGCACCAAACTTTAACACATAAAATTGCCCGAGTTTTGGCACCTATGATCCAAATTTCAGCCTATTTGGTCAAAATTTGCGGAAATGGCAATAAAAAGAAATGTGATCATTTTTTTGAGACACCCTGTAGTTTCTCAGTGACCCAACCTACCCCTATGATTATTCAGTCAGGGACCGTAAATGGTCTGGTTCAAGTTGGTGTGGTTTCAATGTAGCAAAAGTTTAGCAGGTCCCGGTCAGAGTGGTGGGCTGGGGATATGGGCAGGTTTTGCGAAGCGTGGGTACAAGGGGGTTTCGTTCAGAAAGGGGGAAACATCCAAAAATCGTCAAAACACCTTGAAACCTGTTTCCGTTTATATTAACGTTAAAAATTGCAATGCTAAGCAGCCTTAACAGGTTTTAACAAACATAGAAACGATCTAAAATCACCCATACCTTTAATTTGACTATCAAAAGGCATAATTAAATGCTTAAAAGTAAATAATTAATTATTTCTGCGCCATTTCGTTAATACTGAAGTCACCCACTAGCATTTTGTCTATTGGGTCGGAGGTCCTGAACTGCTGCGCGGGTGTAAGGGGGTTTGTTTAGCCCTTCCAAAACCCTAGTACATTTATGGGCAAACCTGAGATCGCGCTCGAGGCACTGCCATAATAATGGTACCGGTGAGTAACCGGTGTCATAATGCAGAGCATAGAATCCATGATTATCACACTCTAAAGACGGGGTGGATTACTAGTCTAATCTAATCTAATCTAATCAGCTAGAGGACTGCACGGACAGTCAAACCAAGTGCAGTTAGCAGTTTGCGCTCTGTCAGCAAACTGTAGGTGAAGGAAGGGGTTTAGTCAAACAAGTAGGCCACACAACACGGACAGAGTGAACGTAATGGTTTGCAAAGGCGGCAGACGTGCTCCGACAACGAACCAACTCTTACTTTCCGGGCTCTACTGCACAGATTCTGAATGTGGCAGACGGTCAATTATGTAGTTTGTCTCTGCAGAGACTTACCGTTCGGTCGCTATGTACATATTACAGGAGCAGGCCGCCTTGAACTCTGGATCGGCTGTTTCCATAAAAATCAGTATTTCTTTGGTCATGCTTCGTATGTTGGTTTGGTTGGTCAACGCAAAACACAACTCCATTGCCCGTCTGCAAACACAGACTTAAACGACAGACAGATCGACCTCATCTTTCACTCACTTTCGTATCGAAACGTCGGGGTCTTTCAAGCAATCGACTATGGTTGTTCTGTGGCGCTGCACAGCGTTGTAGTCAACATTAACGGTGCTCAACAGCGTGTTCAACGCCACGTAGCTGAAGTTAAAACTCGTAAGAGGCTCGAAACTGCGCAGTGCAAACATACCGAATATTTTTGTCAGGATTTAACAAAAACCGGCCCAAAATATTGATGGCCAACACTCGGAGTCCGCTCTCAGATTGTATATCCATGATTGTGAGCACTGTTTCGTAAAGAATAGCGTTGCCCACATTCTTGCTGGTTTCGGTGTTGGTTGCTACCTGTAAGTGCCGACCTGTAAGCTACGCAACTAAACACAGACCGATCGACCGACCTGAGCCAAAATGTCATTCATTGCCTCGCTTGACTCCGGGTCGTCCTTCCCGAGCAACCGCAACAATCTGAGAATCTTAATCTGCAGGAAAGGGTCGCTGATTCCAGTGACGTCGTGCTCCGGCGAATAACCGGACATCAGCAAATTTTTCAACACCCTCACCAGATTAGGAACTAACTGAAAAAATGGCTGTAAAATTGAATACAAAACGATTCTGACCTTTTTAAAATGATTGAGCACGTCCGGACTCTTTTCACACATCTGCGTAACCAAGGTCACGCCGCTGATTAGAACTCCTAAATGAGCAGGTCAACTAGAACGTCGGTAAGAAACGGAAACAGACCGTGGTTTTTCTCGCCCAACAAAGCTCGTGTGCAAGGAATAAACATCTCCATCAAATCCGGAACCTTGCGCACAATGCGGAAAGCACAAAGAGCTGCCTAAAAGACTGTGATTAGCCAGCAAAGGTGTGCTCTGGCAAGAATACTTTTTTCTTTATGTAAGCATTAGAGGATTTGACCAGCCGTTCCACCTCACCAGCCAAATCACGACACATCTCCTGTGAACAGATAGAGCCCAGTGTGCAGAGCGCTAACCCGGTCACAAACTGAGTTGACGAATTCAGATCGCTGAAAGGAAGGTAAACAAAATTAGTCAAACCAACAAACTAAAGACAAACGAAACGCTACGTACTTCTTTAGCGAATTAGTAACTAGCAAATGCACATCCTGACGTTCGTCTAGAAGTAACATGGCACCCAAGTAACCGATCCTTTTGTCTGTGAACCTCGGCGCAGCAATCAGTTTCATGCATTCCAGCTAAAAGTCTTCTGTCAAAATAGTTCTGGTAAAAACTTCCATCCGGGCAGTTTTTCGATTTCGAGTTCTCCTCGGTCCAGAGCGAATCTAGCCAAAACTGAGCTGATTTTCGTAAACTCTGGGTCAAAGTACACGAGTAAACACTCTAACACTTCCAGAAGTGAAGGAAAGAAAGTAGTAGTGACCTGTCCGAAATGAGCCGGATAGCCCAGCATGTGAATGTAGAGCAGTTTGGCCACGTTCCGGCACTTCCAAGTGTTGTCGTCGTCACGGAAAGTTTCCCTGATGTTTGCGCACTCTTTCTGCACAACCGCTCGCTCCTCTGCTGCCGTTCGGGCGGCTCGCACTTGTCTGATTAGGTCACGAAGCCGCATAGGCGTTCCCAACGAACGGCCCAACTTGCTCTTGTACTCGTCCAGCTTCTCCATCGTTTTCTCAACCACCATCGCCGCCATTCTTCTCTTCCCTCAGCTCACTAACACAACAAAGGCCCCTCTGTACCGGGCGGACATAAAATCGACGCGACGATAGTTATCCAAAACGTTAAGCACGCTATTTCCGAGAATAATAGAGTAAAAATAGAGTGGATTCAAAATTCACGGGCGTCTGCTCTGTTCCCATCAAAAAATAGAATGAAAATAGAGTGGGTAGAAAATAGGTTGAGAGCGATCGAAATTTACATAAAATTGAAAGACAGATTAGGTTAAAGTTGTTGTGTTCAGATTGCTTAGACTTAGGCTTCAGGCCAAGTGTCCGAGTTTAGATTTAAAGGAAACTTTTTGGAGGCCAAGTTTAGGCTGGAGGAAGAAGGTCAAAGAAGTTTTTGGCAAAGATAGGGAAAGGAGCGAATTACCTACAGTACCTATAGATTAATAATTTCCAGCCACTTTTACTACTTTACTCAGGCTTCAGGCCAAGTATTCAAGTTTAGATTTAGAGGAGACTTTTTGGAGGCCAAGTTTAGGCTGGAGGGAGAAGGTCAAAGAAGTTTTGGCAAATATAGGGAAAGGAGCGAATTACCTACAGTACCTATAGATTAAAAATTTCCAGCCACTTTTACTACTTTACTCAGACAGTTCGTTCTCGGTCACTTCTTTGTCGATCTGGCTCAAATTTTCAGCATTCATTAACAAGATAAGTGGACATGTATCATACATGGGCCGGAAAAATCTGGAGGGGTATGGAGACCTCGGGGCGGGGGTCCCGAAAAAATGGCCAAAAAACGCCTATTTTCCCTTAAATAAGCGAAAATTTTCTCTCTACGGGAGGGGGGTGGGGGAGGGGGGTATGGCCGGCCGAGTGGGGCGGGATTGGCCGGCGAGGGGGAGGGGTATACCCCACACCCCTGGCCCATGTATGGCATGTATTCTACAATTTCGGGGCGAAAATATTACAAGTGCTGCTGGTTCTGCAAGCCGAAATCTAAAACTCAGGGTGGTCCATATCATGTTTGTTCAATTGTCCCGCTTTTCCTGGAAAACTTATGGACGTTGTATTTCCGAGATAATAGCCTTCTTCCTTTGAATGCGCTACTACTTTGCTGTTTTTGTTTTGCTTGTTGGTTTTCTTTTACCTTACTTTGCATTGTTAAGTTATGGTGGTTATTTACAATGCACAGTCAAAACCGATCTCTAGTCATGAGTTCAACCGGTGAAAAATATTCCTGTGACATCTGCAGTGCACAATTTGGAAGTCGGAGTGGACGAAGTCAACACAGACAAAAACATCACCCAAACGCACCGGCGCTGAAACAAGGATGCCCGGCTAAACGATACTGTGGAGTATGTGATGGTAAGTAGAAGTAGTATTCGTATGGTACTGAGGGCAACAACCATGGACTTTGAATCAGACAGACATGGGCTAGCATTTCGGCTGATGGGGGGGGGGTAGAATTTTAATTCCTGAGGGGGTAGGAGCGCCTTAGGGGATGATGGTAAGCCAAAACGTCCGATTTTTGGCTAAATCAAGTTTTTTGGGTTATTTTTCGTTAAAATAAGCTGCTCTGAGCTCATTTACACATATTCTAGGCGTACTTTTATCATAACTTTCTATACAAAATTCTTCCAAAAATTTCCTAAGGGGGTTAGCGGCTGGCTGAGGTGGTCAATCCCCCTCAGCCCCCTTTGCCCATGTCTGCTTGGAATTATCATTCCAACACGCGTCAAAAGTGTTGAGAACGAGCTTTCTGTAGCCCGTAGACAATATAAAAGACTGAGAGGGGTAAGAGGAAGCCCTCTCAGCTCCCGCATTGCCCATGTCTGGTTTACGTGCGTAGGATCCAATCAATCAAATAGGCAACCACAAAATTCTGTCTAAATTTCCTGGAAGCGAAGATTTCTGTTTCAGAAAGAAATTTTTGGTCATTTCTGCAATATACCTACCGCCGGATGAGTGTCGGGCAAATATATCTTCTGACCTGTCGCACATTGACAGTGATCAGAGCATCCTGAGCATACTATGCATTGTTATGTGGAGTGTAAACTACATACAATGTAGGTGTAGGTAAATGGCGTTTATGTGTTTCTAGTTTCTAGCGTTTATGCCGTTTCAATCACGAGAGCAGTTGTGTGATCATTTGCGGACCGAACATGCAATTAACACCGAAACTGTAACCGAGAACTTCGATGGCAAGTCAGAATTCGATGCTTGGAAAGCTGAGTTGGAAGAGAAGCAGACGGTGGACTTCATCAGGAGGACAGCCACCAAGTCTACTGTTTATTACGAGTGCTTTCGATCCGGCCAGTACCAACCTCACACTGCTAAGCGATGTCCCAAGGCAACGCCTACCATTAAGATCGGTTTCTCTTGTTCGGCCTTCATTCAAGCTCATTTTAATAGCGACGGGTACGTTTACGTTTTATTAATATTTGGTTGTTTATGCTGTTGCGTGTCTTTTCAGACGGGTATCAGTAACTGCGTGCTTGGACCATTACGGTCACGACAGCGAGCCACGTCACCAGAGAGTGAAGAAAGTCTGTTATGTAATGTGTTGAAGAAAGCATTGTTTGTTGCTGAAGTTCTATCTAGCACGTACAGTACAGTACAGTATGTAACGCCAGCACAGTTGGTGTAGTGGTTTAGGTCGCAAAGCCACTATGCTCGTGGTCGTGCGTTCATCCTCTCGGCGGGGCAAGTTTCTTCCGTAAAAGAGTTGGTTGTCGGCAGAAGAAAGCCTAATCCAGGCCACGGAAAGCTGGTGACAGCGAGTAGGTAAATGGGAACGGACTGGAGCTGCCTAAGCACCTAAAGCTACAATAGCAACCACAGATGTACTGGGACAAACGGGAACAGGGACGGCTACCATTGAGACCCCGCCCAGACTGACACCGAGCATGTGTGCCGGCTAGTAGCGAAGGAAGGGTAGGATGTGCGTGTGCGTGATGGGCCCGTAGTAGCGTGGTCTACGCAGGAGCTACGACGGCCCCGCCCTGACAATCCATCCACAGTTATATAATATAACAGGCAGCCATTGGTAGATATGGCGGGAAGGCGTTGAGGTGTTTTGTCCAGCTGCTGATTTCTCAAGTTAGGCAGGTCTATTAGAATGCTAGTTTGTGCTGTAATTTCGGAAAATAAAGCAAAGACAGATGGCTCGAAATTCTCTTCCCATTAGTCGGAGGGTACGAAAAAACAGTCTCAGCAGTTTCAAACTGCGTCGTGAGCTGGCAATCTACTAGTTAGTGCCAAATGCTTCCAATGACTTCTACTGTACTTTTGCCTTGAAACTTGGTGAAATTTCATTCAATTTTCCACCCACTCTATTTTCATTCTATTTTTTTATGGGAACAGAGCAGACGCCCCTGATTTTGAATATACTCTATTTTTACTCTATTATTCTCGGAAATAGCGTGCTTAACGTTTTGGATAACTATCGTCGCGTCATAAAATCGCCTCTCCCCAATAAGTTGGAACGTCGAAAATGGAAAATCCTCCCCAATGAGTTGGAAATCAGGAAAATATGCACAAGAACTGCCTAAATAAAATCAAAAACAAATAACAGCAGTTGAGCACATTAAGCAGCTATGCACGTATTTGTCTTGCAAACTTCATTTACAGGCTGATATGCTGCACTAGAGGCAACTTAGTGCCTAGCTACCTTTTTGTGCGCAAGATATCACCAACCGTTTGGATTTTCTGTTACATTTTACATTTCCATTCACCCTTTTGTTACCACTTGGGCAACCAATTCTCGCAAAAACGACCAAGGTGCTGTTAAGGACCGGCCACCCATAACGCCTTACCGCACATCTTAAGTTGCAACTAGGCATGCGAGTTGTTTAGCTTTAACTTATCAGGGTGCTCCTGCTCAAAGCAAGATTTTTTATACTTCGTCTTATATTTATTGTAAAAATTTCACGACATGAAATCGTTTCCAGCAGGAGCTGTCTGCTGCGCAGATTTTCTTCACTTTGCGCTTACGCTTAGTACTGCTTTCTCTTAAAGTGTAACTTCAATTTTCCAACTTTCCTAGTTTCGAGGAGGCGATTTGTGACATTGGAAAAACTGAAAAACTTTTTTTTAAAGTTTAGTATTGTTAGTAACTAACCAGGTAAGACTACCCGGCACGGGGGCTGAACAATCAACACGCCCCATGCCCCAGATGCAGCAATCAGCATGCAATGATAACAAACTGGCTGCACCAGGACATACGCCCCAGGGGACGGCTGTGTAGATGGGCCAAGAGGCGCGCCCAATTCCTCATTGGCACGGATAAGACGGCCGGCCTCAGACAACACCAGGTCAGAGGAGTGAGTCAGCGCGTTTAGAAGTTCAGCTGGCACACGCGCGACATGCCAGCCTACGTGCCATCGACTCCTCTTTGTGACTAACACGGACCGCGCCGAGGGGGTGAACGAGTGCAGTCGCCTCGCTACACACGCACACAGCAGTCGGTGGCTTACCACTCGACCAACTGTGTTGGCTGAATTATGAGGAAAAACTGAAAAACGTGGTGTACCACAGTGAACCGCACGTCCGTACCGTTTCCGGTTTTAAGGTAGGCGATTTGGCAATTCGGTTTCTTCGAGCCGTCGAGCCGTTCGCACCGGCTGGTAACGCTGTAGGCGCTGAATTTAGTGCAATTGGCAGATCATTTTCTTCAGGCTGTGATACTTCAATATGCCTTGTGCTTTCGCTCACATCTCTTCTGGCCAACTCCGAATCGCCATGCCGAAATATTATCCCGATAATCGGCCGATTCAGTTTGGAAATCAATGAAACTGACGATTTCCCTTGTGATTACAAAACTATTTCAGCTCTTCAATCTGTGATACTTATTCAATGTGTTTGTTTTATGCTTTTACTCACATCTCTCTTGGCTAACTCTGAATCTCCATGCCGAAATACTAATCCCGAGAATCGGCCAATTCACTTTGGAAATCAATTAAACTGTCGATTTTCCTTCAGATTGCAACGATGAACGATTTCAACTCTTCTAGCTGCATACTTCTTCGATACGCCCTGAGCAGCCACTCATATACAGTATAGATAAAAAAAATGTCCCATCGCTTTTTCGGCCTTCACTCAAACGTTTCGTTCCCAGTCACTTCTTTACCGATTTGGCTCAATTTTCAGCAAAAATTAACAACATGGTTGGCTAAATATTCTGCAAGTTTAGTGCCAAAATTCCGACTCATACTGGTTTTATGACCCGAAAACTAGGAATGAGGGTGGTCCACGCAAATTTATTTTTTTTCGGTAATACAAGGAGTACAGTCCTGAAACTTGCAGGAATGATTGGTGTTGCTATTGGGCATAACATACTAAGAGGGCAGCCCTGTAGCTCAAAGGGCACTAAAATGGGGGAATTTCAAAAACATGAGTGAAAATCCCATAGTTAAGAAATCTGCACCTTCTAGAATCAAAGCACTGAATCTGTTGTTAATCAACATAGATTGTAGCAGGAAGTTCGACAAATAAATGAATCTGATATTAAACCTCTGTTCCACACCATAGTAACCATCCCTGCCGCGTTTTTTGAAAATTGAAAATCTTTAGAATCGTCATTTTGCCGGTTTTACGAAGAAAAGTCATATTTCGTCATGTTTTTGAAATTCCCCCATTTTAGTGCCCTTTGAGCTACAGGGCTGCCCGCTTAGTATGTTATGCCCAATAGCAACACCAATCATTCCTGCAAGTTTCAGGACTGTACTCCTTGTATTACCGAAAAAAATTAAATTTGCGTGGACCACCCTCATTCCTAGTTTTCGGGTCATAAAACCAGTATGAGTCGGAATTTTGGCACCACACTTGCAGAATATTTAGCCAACCACGTTGTTAATTTTTGCTGAAAATTTGAGCCAAATCGGTAAAGAAGTGACTGAGAACGAAACGTTTGTGAAGGCCGAAAAAGCGATGGGACATTTTTTTATCTATACTGTATGTTCTGTTCAACTCCGATTCGCTAAGCCGAATTATCATCTCGAGAATCGGCCGATTCGGTTGTGGAAATTTTAAAACTGACGATTTTCCTTCAGATTGCCCATATTTCTTCGATACACTCTCTCTGCCCTGTATTTATCAGGGTGCTTAGTTTATCCTTAAAATATGTACCCTCTAAAATCTGTACCTCCTCCAAATCTGTACCCCCGGCCGCGTCAGTGGCTCAGTGGGTAGCCGCGCCTCTGGGCACGCGGCCGCGCCCCCGGGGGGTGGGGGGGGCCTCCCGGGGGGGTGGGCAAGAGGGCGCGCACCCCCCCCAGCCCAAAAAGGGACGGGGGGGGGAAAAAGGACCACGGCCCGCCGGCCCAGCCGCCAAAAAAAGCGGGGGGGGAGAGACAACCACGGCGGGCGGCGAAAACACCCCCGGCCCCCCCCCGCCGCGGGGCAGCACCGACCCCCCCCCCGCGCCCCCGCCGCCCGCAGGGGGGGGGGGGGAGAAGGCGGTAACGAAATGGACCGTGCAGGTCTGATCGTAGGGCCGTACATTGTACGACCCCCCCGCCAGATCGGATCGGATCGGATCTGTACCCCCAAAATTTGTAACCCCAAAATGGTTTCTGTCCCTGAATTTTTTGCGCCCTGTATTATTCAGGATGCTTTATTTTCCCCACCCAATTTGCCCCCCCCCCCTAAATTTCTTACCCTCCATTTTTTAGTCCGAAATGTTTTGCTCTCTGTATTTTCCATACATGTAACAGGGGGTCCGGGGTGTGCCACCATATGTACATGTACACCACATGTCCATACATGTAACAGGGTGTCCGGGGTGTGCCTTAGTCCAGACCCCCCAGTCGGGATCCCCCAGACAATTTTTCAGAACACCCTCAGATTTTCTGCAAGTAATTTTTTGAGCAAATTTTTGCCATTTTTTAAATTTCAGACACTAAAATTGCTAAAATCGTCTGTAAAACAGCACTATTCGGCTATATTAGAGCCCAAATTAGCGATTTTTTAGATTTTCAACCAAAAAATTGCATTTTTTGCACTACCTTTTAACTAATCTTATGAAACGTGTCTGTATTCAGTCAATAAAAAATAACTAACTGTTGTTTTTATGCATACAACATTAAAACTTGACACACTTGAGCTTTGGGCAAATGTACAAATGTACGTCCTTACCGAATTGGTTGGAGGAAAACACCCGATGTGTTCGTTGTTGAATGAATTTTTGTGCTTAACTATGGGAGAGCAAAACTTGTCAGCGTTAGAAAATCGACTGTAACTTTGGTAGGGTTGATCGTAGACCCATATATGGTAGTATTTTTGAGATGCCTGAAGGTTGGGCAATCCGAATCTGATATCGGCGCAAAAATTGGCGCTTTACCAAAAAAGTAGATGTTTTGTCAGGCCTCTTTTTCTAACCAAAGTACAACATTTAAAATTCGAGAACAGTATAGTAATCTCGTTGATGAGAGGAACAGATCCATATATACATGTATGGGGATCACACCACGCATAAATTCGGGACACTGTCGGATGTACCCAGCGCCAAAGATTTTTGAACAGACTTTAGTTTAGTTAGGGGCCACTCATCAAAACGTCACTCAACAGATTTAGTTACTGTCCCAAATAATTTTTCAGGTTATTAATGATGTCAACACTTGGATCACAGAAGCAGTGTTGTTCCCAGTAAATTTACAAATGTGGCCTGTGATCTTAGCAAAAAATTCTACTTGTACTATTCAAACCTATTAAGTGAAGAAACAGAAACCAAAAATAGTCAGTGCCAGCCAAAAGTACAGTAGGCACGCACCACAGCAGTGGTTAACTGAAATAACAGGGTTATGACAGTAAATCGTTCCGCCAGAAGCTCGTGCATAAAGTCTCATCATTTTTAACTTAACACTGAGTATTTCCTTCTCCTTGCTGCAAAATTTGCAGCTTTCAAAGTTTCCAGATCCTCAGTAGGTGATTTCAGACAACGAAAAGTCTGTACCACATCCTACCGCATAAATTTTTCCAGTAGGCGATTTATGTACCCGCCGGCCATATACAGCGCAACTTCCACCCAAATGCAACTTGACGTGGTGGGTAATATGGATTCTGATCGCAACCTATTACGGAAAGACGGTTCATCCGTTTGGCGATCGTCTGTGATGTTTTGTAGACTGAAACTCTGTTTCTGCTTATAAGTTATTTCTTGGTATTTGTTATAGTAATAAACCGCGGTTTACTCCGGGGAGGGGATGTCATTGTTTGGCACCCTGTTACGGCTACGGTACCATTTCAGAGTTAGGCTTAGGCATAGATTTCAATTCCGCCTAGGAAATTCTTATCGTCTGACCTGACCCTTAAGGTGACTCCGTCCCACATAGCGTGCAGTGTTGGTTCACCTGACATTATTTCCTTGCCGTTGGTTTTTTGCTAATAAATCAGACCTTGGCTAATCGTTTTTTCGCACGGTATTGTTTCACAGGGCGCCTGAACGTTGCATCAGCCTGCATGCACCCTTTTAGCACCATGCCGCAGTATTTAGCATTTTATGCTGAAAACACTTGCAAACGCGGCGAGCTAGATCGTTCATTTGAATATTTCAGTTAGTCGGGCTTGACGTTTAACTGGGTGGGCGTCTAGGCGTCAGACCCCGATAGGCCTCGATATGTGTTTGCGACCGAAACTGACGATCTCCACCTGGGCGTCTAACCGCAGTTTGTAGAAATAATAAATTGCCACGCCCTCAGGATTGCACAAAACAGGAAACTGGCTCCGCCGAAACGACTCCTCCTCCAGCTTCTCCACTTTGGCTTCCCCATCCATGTAGGTTCAGTGACGTGGTAAACTCCGCTGCACTGCACTGCCTGATTATGTCTCTCTGTGCGTGGGCTCATTGTCTATTGTCGCCATTTTAGTCTGCCGCTCAAAAAACAACCCGACATCCAGGTGTACCTACGTACTGTACTGTGCGTCGTTGAGCAATCATACTGTATGTACCTAATAAAACGTGCTTTGTAGTAAGAGCCAGTCATTTGTTTTGTTTGTATTAATTAGGTGCGCGTTTGGACAAAAAGATGGAATCAGAAGAAGAAAACGAACACAAGAAGAAGGGCAAAGATAAAAAGTCAAAGAAGACAAAGGATAAGAAGCCGGAGAAGGATAAGAAAAAGAAGACAAAGAGCCGCAAGGAGTACGACAAGGGAGACAGCGAGCCGGAAAAGCGCGACAAGAAAAAGCACAAAAGCAGTGAAAGCGATGCATTGAAGGAGAGCCAAGGGAAGAAATCTGTCAAATCCACCAAGAAACAAGGCAAAGGGAAGAGAGCCAGGTCGACACCCTCGCACACAGCACTGACAGCAGCCACAGCAAGTTGCAGCACTGGGGGGCCTCGGTCGAAAGAGCTAACCACAGGACGCGGACCCCACGACAGGATAGGAAAGGCCAAACTTACCAAACAAACAAAGTCATCTAAAGTACCGAAGGGCGCGAAGAAGGTGAAGACTCCAAAGACTAATCCATCGCGACCAGCACAGGCGCCGCCGCCGCCAGAAGAAGACGACGGCGGATATGAGAATCTAAACGACATCCAGCAAGAAATGGCCCGCCGATTGGGAAAGGGAGGCCAGCAGCAGCAGGAACCGAACGTACTACCGGCAGCCCCAGTGCCCGCCCTCCTAGACACGCCACAACAACCGGAGGTTAGGGAAGACGAGAATTCGGAGAAGAAATTGGAGCGACTGCATCTGACACGCATTCTTCCGCCCGGCCCCGCCATGGAGGATTTGTGGAGAGAAGTGCAAATTGGAGACCGATTTCCCACGGACGCATTCAGAGCGGTGATCACAGTAGACCAAGGAGTCAGAGTGGAACAATGTGTTGCTATTTGGCATCTGAAAGGAGAACCAGTTATCGGACGAGCCTGGAACAACAACGGAATGGTGGCTGCATGTTTTACTCAGGACAATAACATTTACGACAAAGCTACGATTGGAAAGTTTCAAGTACGGCAGACCCGGTAGCGTTGCGGTTTTACGTCGAGTCGGTTTTAGATTTTGTGCGAACACATACCAAGCATATCGGCCTTCAGATATTTATGGCAATCGTTCAGTTCGATTTTGATGCCGAGTGGAGGCTGGAGCGTGATGCGAGTGGGGGACGCCATTCCGTGTGTGGTGAAGAACATTAGGGGCCAGGAGCAGTTGGGCATGATCCAAATCTATCATCAGAAAGCTACGGCCGTCTTCAATTCGAAACTAGAAATCTACAGCGATCCTACACAGGTGAAACAGTTCCAGGTATTGGTCAGAAAACCATGACTTTCTTTCGTTCAAATTTTATGTCTTCTCTACTGGTACAGTACTGCTCATTTGCTTCAATAAACCGCTAATCACTGTTCTCATCCTATACACCGGTCACTGTCAATTTGATTAAACTGTCGACGATAATGAAAGAGTTAGGGGTGTCAGTAGCAAACACAACACAAACACACAACGCACAGACAAGCACACAAACGCAACCACTCGATAACTTGACAATACAAAACACTCAATCTCTTCATCACTCCCCGTGCAGACTACTCACAAATACGTGCACTAAGCCAAATATCGCCTGCGATCCTTACGCTTGCTCGTCTCGTAGCATACCAAGTGTACACTTCGTTCGGCCTCGCGTTTGCTAGAACCAGAGGAAATGATTGTAAGCTATGTAGATATCCCTATTTCTAAGAAACATCTAAATTGTAGACTCAACTTTTTTACTCATATGATGGTAAAATTCTGGAATCAACTGCCAAATGAAGTTGTGAATGCTGACTCTCTGGACAAATTTTATGCCTTGGTAAAAAAGCAAAATTTGCAGCAGCATTTGTTATGGCTACGTAATATGTCAAATATGGCGACTCGTGGCCTGTCGCTGCGACGGCTTTGTGTTAGTGTTACTCAGGCGATAAACTTTGTGTCTTGATATGTGTCTTGATACGTACATCCTTGTACAGTTTTAGCCATTTGGCGCTGTCCCGTTTGCCTTAGAGTTCTTTCAGGGTTTGCTTATGGGTGTAACGATGTGGCCGGCCGCTACATAGCAACAGCTAACCCGATTACGGACTGTAACAGAGAGACAGGGAAATAGTGAGAGCTTTACTGGAGCAACTAGGCAACTACACTGACCCAGAGAGGGCGGACGGGCCGCTCATATAAACACAAGATAAGCAGGGTACTACGTACCACTAACACTACACACCACACGGTTGGTTATGAATGAACGCCTGAAACTAGCAACGCTACATGGGTTATGTATTGAAGAAGTTTACCGGCTGCTACTAGTAAACAACAGAAGTCATACAAAGAATGGGCCGCACAATGCAAAACACAAAAGACACTCCCAGATAAAACAATTCTTTTCATCACTCTTCCCCAAAATTGATCAGACCCGGACTGGCCGAAGTAGATTTCTTCACATGATCCAATGAGACCTTTTTCGATTCGACCATCTGGGTCTTTAATCTTCAGAGAGAAGGGGGTAGCATGAAGGACAACGCCGGGACCTTTCCAAAGGGGATTCAGTTTGCCACCCCTGCGCTGGAGTCGCATGACATTCTTCACGAAAACCAAGTCATTAGTGTGGAATTCAGTTGAATCAAGCCCCTTAGGGTTCTTATCTTAACGTCGACATTGAAGAGAAAGTAGCCGACCACAAACAGCAGTGAGAATATCTGGATTGGTTTGAAAGATGAGTTCTTTGGAAGGTAAACCAGTAGACGAGTGAACAGACGATTGATAGGCTTGCACCGACTCTTGTAATCTGGTTGGCCATATGAGAGGATTGTCCTCGACCTTCTTACCAAGAATTGTAGTGAGTGAACGAATGACACGATCCACCATACTATTGCCAGTCGGGTGATAAGGAGCAGAATGGATGAGCTCAATGCCCTTTTGTTTACAGAACTGTGTCAAAGCAGCAGAGACAAAATATGTTGCATTGTCCGTAACTAATTTCTTTGGCACTCCAGCGTGAAAAAACTCCTCAAGCTTTTGTGAGATTTTGTTAGAAGATAGCTGCTTGAGTTTAGACGCGAACAAATATTTGCTGAAGTGATCAATCATAACCAATACGTACGTGTGCGCCGACGTGCTTCTAGGATACTGAACGATATCAACGGCACAACAGTCCAAAGGATTTCCGACCTGAACGAAGGCAGGAGAGGACTGAGATGTCTGAGCTGGATTGAAACGACGACAGACTTCACAATCACTAACATGATGATCGATATCTCGACGCATACATAGATGGCCACCAATACTTAAGCCGTAGGTTATCGAACATCTTCTGCTTGCCAAAATGTCCAGCGGTCTTTCCTGAATGTTCTTCTTTTAGCAGGGCAGCAACCAGCTTCTGAGGTACGTGTAAGCGTAATCGATCAGGCTCAGCATCCTGAAAGTACCATAAGCCATCCATGTTGTTTAGACCCAAAGTAGACAGCTGGTCGGCTTCCTCCAAACTGGCTATGCGAACATCATCAGAAGAGATCGAAGGAACAGGTAGAGAATGGAGCACGCGGATGCGAGAGAGGGCATCAGGAATGGTATTGGCGGATCCTTGAATGTGTTTCCATAGCAGACCACAATGAGTCTCTGTATTGGCGATCTTGTCTATCATCAAAGCGATTTCATTATTAGGAGGCGAATCTTCCTTTACACACCCGGGTCTCGGCACCAAATGAAGAAGTTTATCGGCTGCTACTAGTAAACAACAGAAGTCATACAAGTCTTCAGGAGATTTTGTTTGGGATTGCTGTTCTGTGGTACCGCTCCGTCAATGTGCACAGTAACGAAAATGCAGGTGTTAAAGATAACCGGCGCCTCTTCCGTGCACGCCGCTTGGCTGCGTTGAACGGCTGTTCCGGAGTAGCCGGTCTCTTCCAGAGATCCCGTTCGGCCGTTCTCTCAGCCGACTCGCCCATTTTCATAAAAGCGCCCGGATCACAAATGCCCTAACAGCAATGCGGAATTGCTTAGGACCATCAGCGACTTCTGTCCATCTTGTTCGATTATAATTGGCACCTGTAACAACGGTGCGCTGAGCAACAAGTTTCGTCCGACTGTAGCCTTATGACTACGACATTCGTAGACGCCATGAACTGGGTTCTGCTCCTGTTCGCTGCGCTAGACGATTACCCAGGTTTCTTCAACCGCTGCTGCTGCTCTGCTCACTCTCACAATATTGGTTTGGATTCAATCTCCGTTGAACACATTAGTCTCACTGGCAAACTTGATTAGAACTTCCATTCAGCAGTACATTGTCAGTCTTGGAGCATGCCGAACACGCGCATGTCAACTGAGGCAGCGTTCTAGGCACACGCGTGGTACCTGGCTTGGTTACTTGGAGTTGGATCGATACTCCAATAGCTGTACCGTACTACTTCGTACTTTGCATGATTGTAAGAAAGTGCATTTTGCAGGTGTTTGTTGGTTGTGTGTTGAGATGGCTTCCTGCAGAGTGCGTAAGGTGAATGTGACGCGCATCAAGACTGACGATGGGAGAGCGGCCAGTCGGGTGCGGCTCAGCTCTCGGCTGGTTCCGAGTCGCACCGTTGCAACTTGCACTCAAGACCGGAAGAAGCATCTCGATCAGTTGCTCTACACAGTCCGACGGGCTCTGCTCGACCGTTTGGAGGCACTCGGCATACAGACAGACCAGCAGGAGCAGTTGCCGCTGCTGCTCAAAAGACACATCGAACTGGTGGGCCGGCCGAGCACTCAGGTCGACAGTAAAGGTAAGAGACTAGGAGACTAAGAAAGACTGGTGCTGAGTGTTGGTTCAGACCAGTGGAACACAAGACTGTTGCGCTCAGTGGTGGCTGTGTGGGGACTGAAGGAGTCGATGTTGCAGTCGACGGAGACGATCGATGTGTTGGTGGCCCAGCTGCAGGAGTTACTGAGCGCCCTCAAACGGTTGCACAGTGACAAGGCACGCAAAGAAGAGTGCGGTGAGAAGGTGTGTCACCTGCTGCAGCAGCTGCACAGTCAGTTGAGTCAGGTAAACAACGGACTAAGACAACGCACCGCTATGTCACCGGCCACGTCGCCGTCGGTGCAGGATTTGCTCACTCTCTGCAAGAGCAATGAACAGTGCCCAGCTGTGTCGGCTCTGGGCAACGAGACGCAGTTGTACGGAGTGACTGAGCAGGAGGTGAGACTGCAGCAGCTGGAGAAGGACCTGCACCTGACGCGCAAGAGCTTGAAGGCCGTCACCTCCGCCTACCCCACTCTCCTCGTCCACCGGCCGCAGTTCGAGCAGCAGCTCAAGAGCATGATTGACAGAGTGCACCGGCAACGAGAACTCATCAAGCACTCGCAGTTGGAGACGGCTGAGCTGACCGTCGGCAAAGTAGTCTTTGTACAGCGTAAACTGTGTGTGGAATCTGTAAGCTTTCAGAAACCGCATTCCAGAACCATTTGCAAGGTTGCCATGCGCGGCTCCAAGCAGGACGGCACCTGAATTTCCGTTTCACTAATGGTATCCGAAGCATTTCTGAAATAGACATTGGTCACTCGTTTCTTGTGTAACAACTTGTTTTGGTAATTAACTCAACAGTGCTCAATAACTGTACACACAATACTCTACTGTTCTAAATGCCACTGTTAATCCATTAAAAAACTCGTATATTTTGTGGGCAAAAAATATATTCTACAGAAGCTTTGGCAGCCCTTTTGCTTTCAGCGTTGTAACGGTAGAAATAAATACAATATTTCATTCATCACTCCGTTCCAAACGAATGTTTAGTAGCGATCATTCTTACAGGTCACTGTTGCTGTCGTCGTCGTTGTTGTCCTCCTCCTTTTCGGACTAGGAGTAGCCAACTGCTTTATAGCAGGAAGAGACACAAGGTCCGGCAGCCTCCTTTATCAACAGCCCTCCCCTTTTGCTGTCGGTGTGTTCAAGACACGGTGCTTGTTGACTGTTCAGACTCACTCTTGCTGATACTGAATAAACACGTCATGGATCACTCACGGACGTCAGCAGCGTCTAAGAGGAAGCAACAAATGCCAAGAAACCGGACATGCGTATGATCCCAACCGGTGGAGTAATCTGAATCTATGAATTGAGCGATTGGCTTAGCAGCGCAGCGGTAGTGCAGAGGACAAAACAACAGAGAGTGAGTTTATTGAAATAAGTAAGCAATGAATAGAACCGAGCAAGTAGAGGAATGTATCAGTTGTTGGGGGCAGGAGGTGTGTCGGGGATGAGAGCATCGGAGGGAGGTGCAGCAGGTAGTAAGGGAGCCGATCGAGGTGCAGTAGGCGTGGACGTAGTGGGAGTGGCCGGCGTAGGTGTATGTGTCGATGTTCCTGAAGGCGATATCAATGGTGCCAGCGGTGCCAGTGGTCGAGGCCGTGGAGGAGCCGAGCCGGCAGCTGCAGCCATCGGAGCTGAACGGGTAGTAGCCGGAGCTCGCTTCATATCAAACAATTCTTTCGTACAAATAACAATTCAACAACACGTCTAACAAAAACAATGGAAAAGAATAGGTGGATGAAAGATAAGTACGAAAGTTTGAAAGTTTGTGGTTTGAATTGAAAGCGTTTATTCATATGAACAGGACGGTAAAACTGCTATTGCAGGATAGGCCCTTTGACTAGAAACGCACTTGAGTGGTTATTGGCCAGTGTCAACACACCGTTCAGAAATCAAAGGACGGACTGGACTGGACCGATCTACCAGCTTTGTTTAATGCTCGACCATTATTCATACGTTCGAGCAGATTCATACCTGATAGTTCGCATATAAAAACTTTAATTGGAGCAGAATTTACCACTGAAGAAGTCAACTCGTTCCATAAACCAGTTACATTGTTGACAAAGAAGTTTCTGGTTGTGTCACTCCAAACGAGTACAATGTACTGCATAGATGTCACAGGACGAAACAGAATTCGGAATTCAGGGGATTTGAAACCTCTCTAAGGAAAAGTGGATTTCCGTTTCGCTCTGGGTTTAAGAGATTCTGACCTCCATTCCCTCATTACCTAAGGGAGATTCGGAATCCGCCCTCGCCCTGCACTTAAACTAAGGTTGAGTTGAGGGCTGTTTTGCCCTCAGGTTTGTGTTAGAGCGATAGTCGCGTCGTTGACCATAGGTAGTTTTGATTGATTGATTGAAACAGTTTTTCCCGAAGAAGCAGGGCGACAGTCGCCCTTTTGGGCCCTTTAATCTGTCAACCCCTATTTGTACAAGACCAGTTAGTACGCACTCAAACTGTCAAGTCAATCAAATACATACAAACTTTTGTAACTGGGACTGAGTTGCTTCACTTGGAAATTATTTGAAAATATTAATAACAATACTTGAGGAAAAAGGAAGGGGAGGACCCAGAAAAAAGCTAGACATCAACAACTACGTAGCACTACTGTTGTTTGTGTATACACATACACATTTACCATACACAAAAATACACATTGTTTTTTCAATGTGTATACACATACACATACACATACACATTGAAAATTCCGATACACATTACCATACACAAACAGTACTCAAAATGTGTATTTTTGTGTATGTGTATTTGATCAGCAAAAGTCAATAAAATTTCGAACAGAATAGTAAAATTTCTATGTTGTTGCTGAAGTAATAAACAGTAGATATTCTCATAAAGCCTTCAAATGGCCTAAGTAACTCGATTTCAAAGCTATGCAAGGTTTCAAGCAGCAGACATTGAGAGATTTGATTTTCCTAGCGTTTCTGGCTCAAAATCTACCAAAAAATTTGCATTTTCAGTACAATACACATACACAAATATACACAAAGGTACACATTGTTTTGTTGAATGTGTATACACAAATTACCATACACATTTGAAGGTAAATGTGTATACACATACACATACACATACACAAACGGAAAATCCAATACCAAACAACAGTACGTAGCACTAATGGAACAACAGAGGCTGTTAAAAGCCGTTCAAACACGTCATCTGAAACAGCGACAAAAAGTTGATAGGTCACAATTGACTTCATTTAGAAAGCGTATTCCACAGCCTAATACTTTGGTTAAGGCATGACATGACATTCGTGAACGTTCTGGTCTACAGAAAGGCACGATCAACGTTTTTACATGGTTGACACGGCCACGCCAACTGCTATCGTCATCGTATTCTCTTGGAGAGTAAGCGTTCCTGCGGGCAAATGGCGAGAACTGTTAACAGTAGATAGAAAGGAACAAGCTTCAGCTGTACTAACAATTCTGGATATGACTTAACGAATTTATTAAATATCAATTTGCAAGCAAATTTTTGAACTCGTTCTAGCGCTATCATGTCTGTGAAAAGGATAGCATAAAGGCATTGCGTAGGCTAAAATAGAGCGTGCCAAAGTCAAATTAGTGTTGTTACAATACTAAAATTTCCGTTTGACTATGACTATGACTACCACTCGTTTGAGTACAATACCAGAGTAGTCAAATTTGACTATATCGTAGTCAAACCGTTTGACTTCTATGACCGCCGGTTTGACTACTTTGACTACTTTTTGAGACAGATCAAAATTGACATTTTCAGCGATTTATATGCTTCAGTTGCCAAATGTCAGTCAAAAATGACTTTGATTAAATTCACAATCTGTTTGCTTTGAAGTAAAGTACAGTCAACTGCTAAAAATTAACCCAGAATTGTTAATTTCCAAAAATTTCAATGTAAAAAAACATATTACGGAAGGAAAGACGCCGCAAAAATAGACAAATACACCCACTTCAGTTAGTGTACAATCAAAGTAGTTCTTTGCTTTCTCTTGTTCTTCTTTGCTCCATAAGAGAGGTATATTGTACTGTATGTCATAATTCTTAATCCTGACAAAACTGTGCCATTTGCCTTGCATCAAGCAGAGATTTTCTGTCTGACACCTGTTATCAGTTCCCAATTTTAGAGAAAAGGGTTGTTTGTTTTCTAAAGAGCGAAAAATGAAACAAATTTATAAAATATTTACTTGGCAACCTTTAAAAATGTGGAAAATATGGTTGAAAAGCCTGCTGCTTATAACAAAACGTAGTCATAGTCAAACGGTTTGACTACTTGGTTTTCGTTTGACTATGTATTTATGGTACCGAAGGTAGTCAAACTTTGACTTTGACTACCTGTCCGTTTGACTGCAATATCACAAAAGTATTAACTATGACTTTGACTTTGACTGGTAGTCATAACAACACTAAGTCAAATATAGCCTACCAAAAATAGAAAGGTAGTTTACATTACAAATCCCAAAATACGTACGGCTCAACAGGCTAACATTCAAAGGAGTTTTCAGTCGGTTTTCAAAGGAGGCTGCATAAGCAACACTACAGTATATGTAATTTGTATATGTTATTTGTTGTTTAGTCGTCAGTTTTTGTTATCGTGTATTGGGTGCTACTGGTTTCGATTCAGCAAGGTGCCCTGTGCCGTGCAGATGTAGCACTGTAAATGGGGTTGGTTTCAGATATGTCAGACAGTCTGTTCAAGAGTGATTCTGGCAGAAATGACAATGTAAGTGTAGACAATTCAACCCTTCAACGGAATGAGAGAGTGAAAGATATGGAGGACATTCGAGACTGGGTGCGCAAGGCGGTGGCGGAGGGCCGGAAAGGCAGACAAACCGAACACTCAAAGATAACGCGCCACTCACCAGACATTACAAGTTTCGCCAACAACCAAGACAGGAACGCTTTCGAGAACGTGGCTCTGTTGGGACAGAGTCGGGTAGTGCTGCGAGCGGAAACAGACGGGGACACCGACTACATCCACGCCTCCTTGGTGCAGTCTCAGTTCGGCAACTACGTGCTCACTCAGAGTCCCACCGCCGCCACCACACTGGAGTTCTGGCGCTGCGTCTGGCAAGAAAACGTGCATCTGATCACCAGCTTCAACACGGTGCAGGAACAGCCGTACCAGTATTGGGCTCTGCGCAAGAACAAGAAGCTCTGCTTTGGCGCCGGCAACCGGTTCACCATTCACACTGAAGACGTTACAGTCAAAGAGGACTTCGACCAATATAAACTGAACGTGAAAACGCGAGACAGGAAAAACCGAATCGTCACGCTGCTGCACTACAAAAAGTGGCCGCATAACCAATTACCTGAGGTAGAGAGCTTACTTAATTTCATGAACTCGTTCTGGCAACACGAAAAGACACTATCCATCCGACACAACCCCCAAAGGCAAAAAAGACAAGCAAATACATCCGCCAGTGTTACTGCAGTGTCTCAGCGGGATTTTAGGGTACGTTACGTAACCAACCGTGTACAGTATGTATTGATGACGTTGTTTTCTGTTGTTTATTTAGGAGCGCGACATTTCTGACGCTGAGCATTTGTTGTAAGCAATTGAATCGTACGGCTCGTGTAGATCCGACGGAGAATGCATTGACAGTGCGACGACAGCGATTTGGCAGTCTTTACTCGGTGCAACACTACGGCTACGTCTACTTGTGTATGTTTCGATTCGCCAAAAAGAACAGCCTTATTCACAGAGACTCTCAATTCAAGTTATTCGCTAAAGACATGAAACAACTCCACAAAGATAGCTCCTATCAATCGTAAACTCTGTTAGGTACTGGTCTCTTACTGCACATGTACGTACATACAGTAGTCAAAATAAGATACACTGGAAATAGAGCCTTCTGTTCTCCTCCCACTCAGCATCGTTTTCCTGCAAACGTTCTCCAACCGATTTACAGTATCGCGCCAAATAATAGACTGACAGTCTGCTGCGGTTTCAACACCACAACGGACCTACTGTATACAAGCCAATACGCAAGCCAGTATGACGCTGGCTGGCCTAGCATACATGTACATTTAATTGGTTTGGGAGTTTTAGGCGATTTCGGGCAACCTCCCAGCCGGATTCTGGGGGTTTTTCGGAACCCTCAAACCCTATTTTACGTAGGTTAAAAAGTAGAAAAATTCCTCGCGCACAAATACTAAATGGCGACTAACACCCTAATTAAGGTCTGTGAGGCTATAAATAGGGTTCCGGAACCTAAAATTTTGGTTTCTGACACCCTGTTTTAGGTTAAAAAGTAGAAAAATTCCTCGCGCACAAGTACTAAATGGCGACCAACACCCTAATTAGGGTCTGTGAGGCCATAGATATGGTTCCGGAAGCCCAGATTAGGGTTATAGGGGCCCTAAACTATAAACTGATTTCCAGAAACTCCGATTAGGTTTTCAGAAACCCAGAAACGGGGTTTCAGATCCCTAATTACGGTTCCACACGTGCGTTTTAGCGAACACAAAACCTGAAACTATTAAAGTTATCCTACTTATGTAACAGCAGGTAGCGGCGCAATCAGTCCAGCAGTTTTTAGTCGTCCAATTGCCAACCGGAGTGAATATATCGCACCAAACCGTAGCGCGTCCTAGGTAAGATGTGCGCTATTTACACTTTACTTTAGATGACAACTTTAAACATAAAACCCCAGAAATTTTTATTAGTGTAGAATATTAGATTTTACCAGGGGGTCGCACGACGGACTTTTCCAAAATATGATGGGCGCCACTTCGTCAAGCGCCTATAACTTTTGAGGGAAAAGGGGCACAGGAATGGGCCTCCCAGCATTCGACGTGGTTTGCGGCGAGCTTTCAAACACAATAACTCCAGCCTTTTAATGTCTATTGGTTGGCGCGAAATTCAAATTTTTCTGCCTAGCAAAAGTAGTGCTGATGCAACATCTGACAAACGTGCGCACCGTTCTGGCGCCCTTCAAGCTAGAGGGCCAGCTAATGGCGCATTGCACAGATAATTGCGTGGGCAATCCAGCCGTGGAAGCCTCATTGTTCTGCGGGCTCATACGCCAGAACCGGCGACCATTCAAAAATTGGGTCGAAAATGGTGCATTTTCTGACTGATTTTTCGACAGGTTTTGACGGCTGTCGCCCATACACTTGCTCTAATCGCGGCGGCTCACCCACCAAACGATAGCTAACAATCTCAGAATTCCGAAACTGTACTCAGATTTCCGTTTCGTACCTGTTTTATGCCTCTTTTTGCCCAGCAACTGTGCATTGGTCAGCAACCCTCAATTATAGCTCCAGAAAAACATGCAAATTTCTGAGAACTGAGGAGGAAATTTCAACATGTCTTGAATACGATTTGTAGAGCGGACTGAGAGCTTTCGATCGGTATAGTGCATGACCTCCCAGCATAAAATTTTCTTCAGAGGTCTTTTGCATTTTTGGAATTTGTCTGGTTTTTATCATCGATTTTACGGGGTATTCGGCACATAACTCTTTTGTATGAGCACATAGGGCAATGGGTCTACCACCATACGATGACCCACGTCCGTGCGCATTCGGCGGTGTGCAACAAGATAGGCTGCGGTCACTGTGTGGGGTGCACCTGGCCGAAATGTTCCGGCTGTTTGGCTTTTTCAACTACTTCTTGGCAGTTTTTCTGGTAGTCTGAACTAATGATTGAACACTGGACGTCGATTTATCCATAGAATGATTGGTTGGATGCTAAGGATTCCGAAAATGTGACTATCGTTCCGTTTCGTAGCTGTTTCACGCACTTTTACCCTGATATGCTGCCCTGGCCTAAAAACAGTCACCACAAACACTGCAGAAATGCGCGAATTTCGGAGAAATGAGGACGAAATTTCAACATGTCTTGAATACGATTTGTAGAGCGGACTGAGAGCTTTCGATCGGTATAGAGCATGACCTCCCAGCATAAAATTTTCTTCTGAGGTCTTTTGCATTTTTGGATTTTGTCTGCTTTTATCATAGTTTTTACTGGGTTTTCGGCACATAACTCTTTTGTATGAGCACTTAGGACAATGGGTGTGCCACCAAACGATGGCCCACGTCCGTGCGCATTCGGCGGTGTGCAAGACGACAGGCTGCGATCACTGTGTGGGGTGCGCCTAACCGAAATGCTCCGCCGGTCAGGATTTTTCAACTGCTTCTTGGCCGTTTTTCTGGTAAGCTGACCAAATAATTGAACTGCGCGTCTATTTACCCATAGAATGATTGATTGGATGCTACGGATTCCGAAAATGTGATTATCGTTCCGTTTCATAGCTGTTTCACGAACTTTTCTCCCGATATGCTGCCTTGGTCTCAAAATAGTCACCGCGAACACTGTGGAAATGCGCGAATTTTGGAGAACTGAATAGAAAATTTGAAAATGTGACCAATAGGAAGTGTAATTATTGCGTGCTATGCAACTGAACCGTGTGCAAGCCAGTTTTCTGGATTGTCAGAAACTAGCTAACAAATCCTGCAATGAACAATTGCAGACTAACACTGAAATATGCATGATACACCTGTTCTGTTTCTGAAGCAACAAGCGGATGACATTTCAAAATTACCCACCAATCAGAAGGACTCTGCAATAATTACACTTCCTATTGGCCACATTTTCAAATTTTCTATTCAGTTCTCCATAATTCGCGCATTTCCGCAGTGTTCGCGGTAACTATTTTGAAACCAGGGCAGCATGTCGGGAGAAAAGTGCGTGAAACAGCTACGAAACGGAACGATAATCACATTTTCGGAATCCTTAGCATCCAAACAATTCATTCTATGGGTAAACAGACGCGCAGTTCAATTATTTGTTCAGCTTACCAGAAAAACTGCCAAGAAATTGTAAAAAAAAATCCAGACCGGTGGAACATTTCGGTTAGGCGCACCACACACAGTGATCGCAGCCTGCCGTGTTGCACACTGCCGAATGCGCACGGACGTGGGCCATGGTGTGGTGGCATACCCATTGCCCTACGCGCTCAGACAAAAGAGTTACTTGCCGAAAACCCAGTAAAATCGATGATAAAAAGCGGACAAAACGCAAAAATGCAAAAGACCTCAGAAGAAAATTTTATGCTGGGAGGCCATGCTCTATACCGATCGAAAGCTCTCAGTCTGCTCTACAAATCGTATTCAAGACATGTTGAAATTTCGTCCTCATTTCTCCGAAATTCGCGCATTTCCGCAGTGTTCACTGTGACTGTTTTTAGACCAGGGCAGCTTATCGGGGTTAAAGTGCGTGAAACAGCTACGAAACGGAACGATAGTCACATTTTCCGAATCCTTAGCAACCAACCAATCATTCTATGGGTAAATCGACGTGCTGTGTTCAATCATTACTTCGGCTTACCAGAAAAACTGCCAAGAAGTAGTCGAAAAAGCCAGATGGCCGGACCATTTCGGCCAGGCGCACCCCACACAGTTACCGCAGCCTATCATTTTGCACACCGCCGAATGCGCACGGACGTGGGCCATCGTTTCGTGGCGCACCCATTGCCCTACGTGCTCATACAAAAGAGTTGTGTGCCGAATACCCCGTAAAATCGATGATAAAAACCAGACAAATTCCAAAAATGCAAAAGACCTCAGAAGAAAATTTTATGCTGGAAGGTCATGCACTATACCGATCGAAAGCTCTCAGTCCGCTCTACAAATCGTATTCAAGACATGTTGAAATTTCCTCCTCAGTTCTCCGAAATTTGCATGTTTTTCTGGAGCTATAATTTAGGGTTGCTGACCAATGCACAGTTGCTGGGCAAAAAGAGGCATAAAACAGGTACGAAACGGAAGTGTGAGTACAGTTTCGGAATGCTGAGATTGTTAGCTATCGTTTGGTGGGTGAGCCGCCGTGATTAGAGCAAGTATATGGGCGACAGGTGTCAAAACCTGTCGAAAAATCAGTCAGAAAATGCACCATTTTCGACCCAATTTTTGAATGGTCGCCGTTCTGGCGTATAAGCCCGCAGAACAATGCGTCTTGCACGGCTGGATTGCCCATGCAATTATCTGCGCACTGCGCCATTAGCTGGCCCTCTAGCTTAAAGGCCGCCAGAACGGTGCGCACGTTTGTCAGGTGTTGCATCGGCGCAAATTTTGGTAAGCAGTAAAATTTGAATTTCGCGCCAACCAATAGACGTAGAAAGACCGGAGTTATTGTGTTTGAAAGCTAGCCGCAAACCACGTCGAATGCTGGGAGGCCCATTCCTGTGCCCCTTTTCCCGCAAAAGTTATAGGCGCTTGACGAAGTGGCGCCCATCATATTTTGGAAAAGTCCGTCGTGCGACCCCCCCCTGGATTTTACCAATGCGTCATGTGTAATTTCTAAAGTTTTACTAATGTCTGCTTTAAGGAGGTGCAAAGCAAAGCCCTTGTGGCTGGTCCGCTTTTTGTCATGCTTGCTAACTCTATTTTGTTTTTGTGTTGGGCGATAAAAGTTCGTTCGTCATACATACACGATTAACTGAATAAGTATCTATCATTCACACATTGTTTTCAAGCGTAGGCTTATGCAACTTTTATCCACCGATCAATCAAAGACTACACATAAAATGCACCATAGGTAAAAGAAATACACAGTGAGCAGTGTTTTTCAGTTCTTCTTTTTCAACACTCTCGCATGGGGCTTCACATCATCAAACTCTTCCCAACCCGTTTCCACAGCTCCGTTCACCTTAAGACGAGCGAAATTGCGCAAGTACTTGAACTGTTCGAAATACTTGAAACACACGGCTGTGCAGTAAAGCAAAGAACACAGACAAAATCTTACAGTCAAATAGGCCATACAGAACTCTTCGTCCTGCCAATAACAGTCTTCATACTCTTGTTGCAGTTCTTCCTTCATTTTCGACAGTGTGTTGCGGTAGCCCAAACATGTCTCTGCAGCAAAGAAAACGCAGAATCTTTAAGACTAAGACCAAAGCCAACTCACTCATCATGTGGTAGGAGTAGTAGCCCGAGATCTTCAACCAAATGTACAGAACCAACAAAGTGACAAAGAAGACGCCCAGATAAATCTCAAAATCATCCTTGAGTAGAATCGGGAAGTAGGTCCCAAAAAATCTACGTGGACTGATGTCAATGACAGGAGTCCGGTCATCAGAAGAAGCCATCAGGTGAGCAAAACACAACCAACCGTAATAGCATATGCATAAAAGATTTATGTATGTAGGTACTAACTACTTTAAGAAATTAAGGTGTATTGTATATGTGTGTGTAGAGCTGAGTGAGTTATGATCAGACCGGCGCGGCCGTCGTCTTCGTCGTCGCAGACGCAGTTGGTGCAGACGCCTCCACCGGGACAACTGCAAGTTCGTCTGACGCAACCAGCAGGAGCGGAAGCGCCACGAGTGCGATGGGCTGCCGACGTGATAGACAACGAACATTTGGGCAGGGCCAAGTCTAACTGCTGCTGCATTTACAAAAGACAACGCAGCTGGAACGACGCCACTGACGATTCGTCTGACAGCGAGCGAGAAACAGAACATTGCAGAGGTCACTTCCCAACCACCAGTCAGCCCCCTGCTCCTGGCAGACGCTGAACCTTACTTGTCTCTTTACCTGCGTACTGATTGCCTGATCTGCTTGAGTTGTATCAATCGTATAAATTATGAAATCTACATGCTGCATACATACGTGCAAAGACTGCTTTAGCTTAGCACTTCGTAACCCAGTTCTTGCAAGCATACTTTTGAGTTGACTGCAAGCTTTGACCTCTGATCTACTGCATTAACGTGACCAACTTCAAGGCCAAAAGACTAAAAAGACGGGTATTTGTTTCGTTGATTTTACTTTTGCATTCGAAGTAGTAGTGAAAGTTCTATCTTTTGGTGATCGAAAAATTTCTTTTTTCCTGTTCGGAGAGTGCTGCGCCGTAGAGAGAGCAGCTTTTGCTGATTGATGCATTGAAAATTATTTTTTCCGCAAAGTTTAATGGTTAGCATACACCGCAAAGTTTAATGGTTAGCATACATACTGTTCTATGCAGTTTTGTGTGCTGAGTTCGAAAATGTATTCGGTTTAGCTAGGTTCGCTCTGGATCGGGAGAAATTTGCGTTAAAACTCGTGATCGACAGTATTCCTTGAGTGGCATTACTCGTTAGCATGACCATAAACCGCGGTATAACGCACTTTTTCTTATGTAGTTTATACTGCTGATTCCGAAAATAACAATATTTTTGCTCTAGTTTTGAAGATATGGGCTTTTGATTTGGTAAGAAAACGGCTGCACTTGTTATAACATGCTCGTTTGAAAGGTGACTCAATTCAGTCGCATGTAGGGTACAGAGCTATCAAATTTATATGACCAGCAACCCCTGGAACCGGAGCTACACCCCCTCAAAGTTGGGTCGGCAGCAATTTTTGGTGTCATTTTCACGTGTCTGACAGTCTCCATTGAAACGATTACCCTTCATTCGTTTCTTAAGCTAGGATTTCGAGTCGCATATGGTTTTGTAGCTCTTCCAATGGCCTTTCATTTTCTGGTACTCCCGTTTCCAGATCATGGAAAATTTCCGCAAAATGCCACTCCGTTTTTCTCGAAAAATCATTAATAACTTTTTATCTAAAGGCCCCTGCCATGCCAAGCTAATGTTTTAACAAAAGTTAGGCATGAGTTGGCCAAACAAAATGAGCGCGCTAAAGTGCGCTGTTTAGGATGAGGGGGTGTTTTGGCCTCTCAAATGTGTTCGACAAATTTTTTCTGCAAAGCTTAGTGGTTACATTTTCAAATTTTCTATTCAGTTCTCCAAAATTCGCGCATTTCCGCAGTGTTCGCGGTAACTATTTTGAAACCAGGGCAGCATATCGGGAGAAAAGTGCGTGAAACAGCTACGAAACGGAACGATAATCACATTTTCGGAATCCTTAGCATCCAATCAATTCATTCTATGGGTAAATAGACGCGCAGTTCAATTTTTGTTCAGCTTACCAGAAAAACTGCCAAGAAGTAGTAAAAAAATCCAGACCGGCGGAACATTTCGGTTAGGCGCACCACACACAGTGATCGCAGCCTGCCGTGTTGCACACTGCCGAATGCGCACGGACGTGGGCCATCGTTTGGTGGCACACCCATTGCCCTACGTGCTTAGACAAAAGAGTTACGCGCCGAAAACCCAGTAAAATCGATGATAAAAAGCGGACAAAACGCAAAAATGCAAAAGACCTCAGAAGAAAATTTTACGCTGGGAGGCCATGCTCTATACCGATCGAAAGCTCTCAGTCTGCTCTACAAATCGTATTCAAGACATGTTGAAATTTCGTCCTCATTTTTCCGAAATTCGCGCATTTCCGCAGTGTTCGCTGTGACTGTTTTTAGACCAGGGCAGCTTATCGGGGTAAAAGTGCGTGAAGCAGCTACGAAACGGAACGATAGTCACATTTTCCGAATCCTTAGCATCCAACCAATCATTCTATGGGTAAATTGACGTGCAGTGTTCAATCATTAGTTCGGCTTAACAGAAAAACTGCCAAGAAGTAGTCGAAAAAGCCAGACGGCCGGAACATTTCGGCCAGGCGCACCCCACACAGGTACCGCAGCCTATCATTTTGCACACCGCCGAACGCGCACGGACGTGGGCCATCGTTTCGTGGCACACCCATTGCCCTACGTGCTCATACAAAAGAGTTATGTGCCGAACACCCCGTAAAATCGATGATAAAAACCGGACAAATTCCAAAAATGCAAAAGACCTCAGAAGAAAATTTTATGCTGGGAGGTCACACACTATACCGATCGAAAGCTCTCAGTCCGCTCTACAAATCCTATTCAAGACATGTTGAAATTTCCTCCTCAGTTCTCCGAAATTTGCATGTTTTTCTGGAGCTATAATTTAGGGTTGCTGACCAATGCACAGTTGCTGGGCGAAAAGAGGCATAAAACAGGTACGAAACGGAAGTGTGAGTACAGTTTCGGAATCCTGAGATTGTTAGCTATCGTTTGGTGGGTGAACCGCCGCGATTAGAGCAAGTATATGGGCGACAGCCGTCAAAACCTGTCGAAAAATCAGGCAGGAAATGCACCATTTTCGACCCAATTTTTGAATGGTCGCCGTTCTGGCGTATGAGCCCACAGAACAATGCGACTTGCACGGCTGAATTGCCCATGCAATTATCTGCGCACCGCGCCATTAGCTAGCCCTCTAGCTTGAAGGGCGCCAGAACGGTGCGCACGTGTGTCAGGTGTTGCATCGGCGCTACTTTTGTTAGGCAGAAAAATTTGAATTTCGCGCCAACCAATAGACATAGAAAGATCAGTGTTATTGTTTTTGAAAGTTCGCCGCAAGCCACGTCGAATGGTGGGAGGCCCATTTCTGTGCCTCTTTTCGTTCAGAAGTTATAAGCGCCTGACGAAGTGGCGCCCATCATATTTTGAAAAAGTGGGTCGTGCGACCCCCCCCTGGTTCTGACTAAAAGTTTTGATTTGTATCAGAATTTCCTAAAATAAAAATTCAGACGTAAGTGGCATTTTTGAAAAAAATGAATTATATTTTACTTTGAAAAACATTTTTGATACAATAATTAAAAATTTCTCAAATTTCAAAATTTCATTCACCCAAACGTTTTTTGCTTGAAATTTTTCTGAATAAATCACACTTGTGGTTTATGAACTGACATTTTGAGTCTTTAATAAGTTTAATTATTTTATGGATCAAGTTGATTTGTGCCATTTTTTACACAAGCAAACCCTATTTCTACGTTTTAACGATGTAGTCAATCCAATTAAAGGAAAACAGCTATAACTGGCCTCTGCAGAGCATACATTTTGTTTGACTTTTCAATTTTTATTTGGGGTAATTTTTTGGAAGATTTTTGTATTTTTGGGGGAATTTTGGGGGATTTTTTCTGAATTTTGGGGAATTCTAGCCCTCAGACCTGGGGCCAATCTCTCACCTTACAAACCGTTTTACAAACAAAATCCTACAAGTTGGTAAAAATTTTACAAATCTTACAAATTCCGCTCTCTCACCTGACAAACAAGAAACACGATAAACATCTGCAAATTCCTGACAAACTGATATGATTTTTACAAAGCTTTTAAAAATTTTACAACGGCGCGAACTGCACTCTCTCACCTTACAAATATTTGTCCTGACAAGTCTTGTAATTGTCGGAGGCGTTTACAAATTTGTCAGCGGCCGTATGGTTGCTTAAAAATGAGTACATCCTAAGTCGGCGGCAAGCGGAAATCTGATGGCGTCAGAACGACCGCACTGTCACTGACAAAGCACCAAAAATTAGCCTCGTGTTCAAAATTGAAGCGCACAAAGCAACTTTATTCGGAAAGTACAGTGCTGGAGCCACAAAATACGAAAACGTTATACATCTAGAGTTTGGACATACTAATGACTGGTGTTCTGCGCCGATCTGGTCGCAAGGGTCAGTTGGCAGGTCGGCAATTGAAAGAGAAACGGCCGAGATTCACCTGCTATCGAAGAACCCGGTGTTGATGGTTACTTGCTAGTTGTGCATGTTGAGGTAGAAATCAAACAGCTTCTGTACGTTATGAACAGGCGACACAAATAACGAACTGCTGACAGAACAACAAAATAAATAAATAGAAACACAAGGTTTCGAGTTAGCAATAGCACCGCACACAGACATGGACAGAGGGAAGGCTGAGGGCCGAACATAACCTACGTACAGGCCCACTTTACGCCCCCTCAGAAATTTTTGGTAGATTTTTGCATAAAAATATAAAAATAAAATGTGAATAGGTGTAAATTGTCTGCGTCTGTGGTGTATTGGTGAGTATCTCGGCTCCCATGCACGCGGCGCATGACACGTAGCGGGTTCGAGTCCGTCTCGGCCCATCCTGATTGCCTCGCATGTGGCCCATCTGGGTTATTGCTGGATTACGTATATCTGGTGTACATGTGCGTTGTATAAAGTTATTTCTTTTTATTAAATGAGCCCAAAATAGCTTACTCTAGCCTATTTTAACGAAAATATGCCAACAAACCTTTACTTAGCCAAAAATCGGCCCTTCTTACTTGCCACCCTCAGCCGCCCCTACCCCCATCCCCTTTCAGGATTTCTTTATACACCCCTCAGCCAATATGCTAAGGCCCATGTCTCACCGCCCACATTTGGAAGTGAAAGAAGCTTATGGAACTGTCCCATAATTTGTTGGTTCAGGTCCGGTCGGATCGGAAAGCAGACAGTCTCATCAAACAGCTGCTCGTTCATTAGACGAACAGTTTCATGCACATAGCGCCACACAGATGGCTCAGAAGGCCGGAAGGCATATCGCTGACAAGTCTGTAGAAACCGCTCGCAGCAAGCAAACGCAAACAAATACGTAAAACGCAAACAAATACGTACGTTTAAAACGCATTCCGAGCTTAAAATTAACAGAAATTACAAGTTTTAGTAGTTTATAATGGCCTGGTTGGGCTTCTGCCCGACCAGGGCGAGAAAATTTTGAAAATTTGGCCTTCAAATACGCATTTAGAAGGCATTCTGAGCACAAAATAGACAGTTTTAGTACATAATTCATTAGTTTCTTATATTTTGACAGACTTTTTCTTCCTACCTCCACCGCAAAGGGGGGGTGTACACACCATACACCCCCCTGGATACGCCACTGCTTGACCTATACACCCTTTTTCTTCTTCTGCGAGGGCGAATTGTCGTCATACATTGTAACTGTCACTAACACCATTTCTCACTCAACTGTATCACGCAAAATCGCGTGATAATTTTCTTACAAACTTTGTCAGATTATTTCAACTCTTTGTAAGGTGACAGAGTGAGTTTTGTAAAACCGCTCTCTCACCTTGATAAAATCGTTTGTGTTTGTCGGAAAATCTTTGTAATTCTGCTGACAAACTTTGTAAGGTGAGAGAGCGGGTTTTGTTAGCTTTGGCAAATTTCTCTACAATACAAATGATTTTACAAAATTTTGTAAGGTGAGAGATTGGCCCCTGGCAACACTGCCATCAGCACCATCGAGTGGTATCGGCATCACTGGATGTACAGCGCAGTTCACTGGGATGTACACACTAGAGAAAACGCGGCCCACTATTTTCTGGGAACAGACCAGGAATAAAATTTTAAACGACCTACCATTTGATGCACCCTATTAATGTTAATCGGTTACCTACGGTTTTATATGTACTACAGCATACTAATAAAACAAGAGACATCAATTAAAACTGAAGAGCATCTAGAAGACAAATCCGAATTGGTCCTTCATCCGTCAGGTGCTGTTTGTGTTGTTCTGTCAGACGAACGTACACATCATGTTTCACTTGGATCTCTGTTTCTGACAGTACATACATACAGGCGTGCACCAATGTGGGTGCGTACATGTACTAGGGCCCCTAAGTTAGAAAGGCCAACCCCCACTGTAGAAGTTTATGGAACCTCTGAACCGAAAATACAAGTATTATGTATGTAGTAGCAAGCAGCTCCAGAACAAATCGTATTCGTGTAAATGTAACAGGGAGGTCTGGCGGTCTGCCACAACCCTAATTAATGATCTGTTGCATGTATGTGACAAACTTAGTGAGAAATCATTATTTTTTAGCTTAAAATTCGCTAATTTCGCATAAAATAACCATCCCTGGCTCGGACCCATTACATGTATGATTTGAGAGATGATAGAGATCGTTAAATGTAAAGTTTGAACAGCACTGTACCGGATTTTGGTATCTTGACATGCAACTGAATGGCCAAATTTTCGTCGCTTCCCATAAGTTGTTGATGAGTTGATGAACATATTAGTCACGTGATGCGTTCAGGCTCAATCCACCACCATAGACCGCAATCGGCATGGTGGGGGAAAACAGCCGCATATGTCGGCAGCCTGTGTTTAAAAGCGGACGTGGATAACGCTAATGCGCGGTTCGATGAGGCTGACGGTCCCCGACGGGTTGGGGTGCACTATCCCCGCGCCCCGGTACGGGCACAGCCAGACGCGAGGTTGGATGTCAGTGCAGCGCATTGCCACCGGTACTACGGTGCCTATTAGGGCTTGCTCTTTATGTACGTGGCTTTGTTTTTTGTATTTATTCTTTTCTGAACCGTCGTAGGTAGGGGAGATGATAATCACTGGAATGGAACGCTGGAATGGAATGGAACGGTCATGATAATCGCTGGAATGGAACAGAAATCACTGGAACGGCTAATTAGACCGTCAAAAGACTCTAAACACATCCTGCAACTATTTACGAAGTAGACAGTATGCAAAAATATTGGATGACGTGTAGCTGGGGGGGAATCAGGAACCGATCCCAAGCAGAAATTAATGTGTTTAATGATCATAATTAATTATAAATTAACGAATTCTATCGATAAACATCGATTATTTCTTTTGGCAAAATTCCAAAATTTCAAAATCGTCCAAAATGGTCGCCTCATATATCACTTGAAAGGCCTTCGCCTGGCGGGTCAGATGATCACTACATCAGCATAGGGCAGGCCCCGGGGGGCCTGTTTTGCCAAATATAAAAGTACCCCTAGAGACGCATCAGTATAGGCACGCTTCGGATGGCCAGTTTTCCAAATATAAAAATACCCATACGGGGACATACGGTGTCACTATCCCATCGGCAAATATTGCGATTGGGATATTTGGGTACTTTAAGCGGGTTAGGTGTAGCTGGGATGGGGAAATCAGGTAAGGTCGGAAATGGGCTATATATTAATTAATTAACTTTCTTCTGACTACAGTATACGACTCCAGAACGTGCCCTATACTGATGCGTTTCTAGGGGTATTATTATATTTGGAAAACAGACCCTTCGGAGCGTGCCCTATACCGATGCGTCACCCCTAGGGGTATTTTTATATTTGGAAAACAGGCCCTCCTGAGTGTGCCTATACTGATGCTTTTATATTTGGCAAAACAGGCCCCCGGGGGCGTATCCTATTCTGATATAGTGATCATTAGACTCGTCAGGCGAAGGGCTTTCAAACGATATATGACATGACCATTTTACACGATTTTGAAATTTTGGAATTTTGCCGAAAAATAATCGATATAATATCGATATATATATTGAAGAATTTGATAGTTTTGTGTGAGTGTTTGTAGTATCGAGTTATCGAGTGGTTGCGTGTGTGTGCATTTGAGTGTGTTTGTTGTGTTGTGTGTACGACCTTACTAGTAAAAGACCTCCACTTTCCTTTCATTCAATATTTATCGATAAAACTTGTTAATTTATAATCAATTATGTTCATTAAAAACATTAATTTCTGTTTGGGATCCATTCCTGATTCCCCCCAGCTACACGTGATCCCTGGAAGCTTTTGTTTGATTTGAAGGTAGGAGACCCATTACCTCCACATGTTGACCACCCTGACTTTAAGCCTTATTTTCAAGCATTAAGCTTAAGTTCAGATTTTGGCTAAGGAAATAAAGTCTTCCAGGTGGGGGATAGGCCGGGAATCCAAACTATGCAGCAGCCAAGAAATCTTCTCCATTGTTTGCGAAAACAGCTAAATCTGGATGATAGATTCAGTTTTTGCATGAGAAACTAAACCAGAATATCGGTGCTACAAATTCCAGGAATGGTCCGCCCTGTTGAATTTTGCGCTGGACGGCCCCTCCCATTCCGGGAGAGCTAAAACGGCCGAAAAATCTTGCAAAATTACTTCTGCGAGAACTACACTACATACTGTACAGTACATATGAAAGAAAAGAACCACGTACATATCTTGTGTATCGTATCTTAATGTATATTCATAAGAACATTACTAAAAATATACAGTAACATTACCAAAAATGTACAGAAACGACACAAGTACTAAAACTTTATACAAAAACTGCAAGTAATGTAATAAAAGTAAGTACTGCAAGTAATGTAATAAACATCCAGCGAGAAAGTTGAAAGCTTAAGAAGTGTGGTCTGGCCCAGCAGCTTCCGTTTGAAGGCGTCGGATGCTGAGCCTTTTAAGAAGCCTTTCAATTTGACTGTTTCTGAACTTAACCTTTTATTAAAGATACCTACTGTGCGTGCCATTACTGTCTCTTCCGAAAGAGACTGTGGCGTATTGGTAGCAACTTTGCCTGCACCCAGACACAAGTAGGGGTTCAACCACGGCGATTGACTCGCATGTGGCCATTTATGGGTTCTTTAGTGGTCTGTCCAGTGTTCATGTGCGTTGTAATAACCTTTATTAAACATTTAAGAGAGCTCCATGGAGCAACTACATAAGCGTATGCGTTATGTAATTCAAATAAAAGTGTTAGTCTACACATGTTCCGCTGGGGTAGTGACCCATACAGTCTAGTAGATAGTTGCAGGATGCGTTTAGAGCCTTTTAACGGTCTAATTAGCCGTTCCAGTGATTTCTGTTCCATTCCAGCGATTATCACGCCCGTTCCATTCCATTCCAGCGTTCCATTCCAGTGATTATCATCTCCCCGTAGGTAGCTTTCGCTTCATCTGTTTATTTGATTTGTTTACTGCTGAGTTTTTTTAGTTCTTCAATCACTACGTTCTTCCACTTTATCCTTCTTCTTGGCGACTGAATATAGGTGAGTAGATCAGTCTCTTCTGTCATTCGCTTTACTACAGTCTTGTCTCTAGGGATGCAAATGGTATCCGGTATTATTTGGTATTATTCGGTATTATTTGGTATTTTCTAGGTATTTGGTATTATTTGGTATTTGGTATTTTTTATACCAAATAATACCAAATAAATAACTAAACAGTTAGCTTTTAAGCGAAAATTCTTCATATTTTGCGACTGTATACTAGGGATGCAAATGGTATAAAAAATACCAAATACCAAATAGTAGATGGTATTTTCTATACCAAATAATACCAAATAATTCCAAATAGTTGCTAAACAGGTCGCTAGCTGTTTGGAATGAGCGCAAAGTCACACTTTTTGTTTTTACAGCAAAAATCATAAGTTTTGCCTCAGTGGAAGAGTTTTTGTTGCATCTAAAAGAAATCTAGTCATGCCGAGATGAAAGAAAACGAGTAGAATTTGGGTGTTTTTCGCTGACTCGGGTCGGGAAATGGGCAAGCAGCACGTTGTGACGTTTGCGGTCTAGGCTCGGTCTCGATAAAGGGGCCGTCCATAAACGACATCGTTCCAAAACCCAGATTTTTCGGAGCCCCCCTTCCCCCAAAATCGCCTTGGGTCCTTTCATGGGGCCCACTCCCACTTTTTGACAATTTTCCATGAATGGTTGTTATAAGCTAAACTGGTCAGAATTCCTTGTTCTTTTGTTGCTGAGAAACGGTAAAGAGACGTCTTGTTCTGCGTATCTGCATTGTTAAACTTTTAGTAAATTAGAAATAACGAGAAAACTCTGAACAGAAGCGCTCTGACAGAGTATACAGTGCAAAATATGCAGAATTTATCGCTTAAAAGCTAATTGTTTAGTTATTTAAACTATTTGGTATTATTTGGTATAAAAAATGTAAAAAATACCAAATACCAAATAATACCAAATACCTAGAAAATACCAAATAATACCGAATAATACCAAATAATACCGGATACCATTTGCATCCCTACTGTATACCATGTCAGAGCTCTTCTGTTCAGAGTTTTCTCTTTATTTCTAATTTACTAAAAGTTTAACAATGCAGATACGCAGAACAAGACGTCTCTTTACCGTTTCTGAGCAACAAAACAACAAAGAATTCTGACCAGTTTAGCTTATAACAACCATTCATGGAAAATTCTCAAAAAGTGGGAGGGGCCGCCATGAAACGACGCAAGGCGATTTTGGTGGAAGGGGGGTCCGAAAAGTCGGGATTTTGGAACCACGACCCCGCTTATGGACGCCCCTTTATCGAGACCGAGCCTACACCGCAAACGTCATAACGTGCTTGCTCATTTCCCGAGTAAGTGAAAAAAACCATCAAATTCTGCTCGTTTTCTTTCTCGGCAGGACTAGATTTCTTTTAGATCCAACAAAAACTCTTCCACTGAGGCAAAACTTATATATTTTTGCTGAAAAAACAAAAAGTATGACTTTGCGCTCATTCCAAACAGCTAGCGACCTGTTTAGCAACTATTTGGAATTATTTGGTATAGAAAATACCATCTGGTATTTGGTATTTTTTTATACCATTTGCATCCCTAGTCTTGTCGTCATCAGCCAATTTTTGTTATTTAAACAAAATGGTAAAGGTAAGTTAGGTGACCCGAAAGTCTAACGCCGCCCCCGGCTGGCGTAATTTTAAGCCCTAAGCCTGAGCCCTTAGCCTAAAAGGAAACGACGTCGACGACGATCGGACTTTCGGGTCACTTAACTTAACTTTATGAACAAAACATCTGTGTTTAACGTGCCAAACCGTGGTTGCAGCAATAAGTATGTCAGCCAGTAAAGCAAGCAAGGACATCGACTGGCATTTGAGCAATTGCGATCCGGGCTACCAGCAGTCAAGTTCAGTTGAGGCAAGAGATAATAAGGGTGACGGAAACGGCTGATAATCCACCATCACGGCGAGTGATCAGCTATCAATACAATCGCTATTTGTTCCGGACTGTTCCTGGAGAGCACGGAAATTTTCCTCCTCTGACTGAACGGCGGCACCAAGGACAAGTCGACAGAAAAGTCCACCGGACGTGGCACTTCGCTTCCAAAGCCCGCACCGCCCAGCGCCCCTCTGACATTACGGTTGGCCAGATCCCCCCTCATATGTTTCAATTTCATGCCGTCAATGAGAGACTGTGTACTTAGCCATGGTTGGGGAACGATCTCTTGTTGGTTCCATGGCACAGAGGCGAAGGAGATCATGGACATTGGACACTAGTGGTAAAGAATAAGACCTTGAGTAATATTGCCCAGCATCTACACATACAGTCAGGACTTACGTAGGGCGTAATATAGTAGAGGTCCCATTAAGGTACCGGTAAGTAATTTTCAACATAACAGTGGTATTTGTGACAGTGGTTCAAATGCATGCATGGGCCGGGGGTGTGGGGGTTATATCCCTCCCCCTCGCCGGCCAATACCACCCCCTCGGCCGGCCATACCTCCTCCTGCACGCGCCCCCTCCTGGAGGGAGAAAAGTTTCGCTTATTTAAGGCAAAATAGGCGTTTTTTGGCCTTTTTTCGGACCCCCGAGGTCTCCATACCCCCCAGCCCTTGTATGTACAAATGCCGTTAAATATTTTAAGGCGATCAGTACTCGTGAGAAGACGCTGACGTACTACGATTCGCTTGAAAATGGAACGGATCCCGATGGCGTTTTACCCTGGTTCAGGTAAGATAACCAAATATTTCATAATTCTTCCATGCATGAACTGTAAATTTAGGGAGTTTCTGGTAGCGGCTGAGGAAAGCGCCAACAGCGAGTCATCTGAATGGGTGGGGATTATTGACCAGCTTGTAAGTGTCCTGTGGATAAGCAGTGGTCTCCGAATAGAAACGTCGATACTTGCCACATGTCTAGATACCGGTGGCTGTTAAAATTAGGAGCCAGAAAACGTTGTGTCACACAAAAACTATTCCAGATACCTCGGCAAACAAACTACGGTGACTGCGGAATTTTCGTCTTGGCCTTTGCTGCATTTCTAGCAAGCGGTCGACGCATTGACGCACAACCAAATCAAGTGACCGTTTTGTTCTCATAAACTTCTGTATTCACGCGTTTGTGTTATAGCAACAAATGGCAACAGCTGGCGGCCTATTTGTCGTACTGTGCAGAGAACGAATTGAACCGGCTAAACTTCCTGAGGGAAAAATGAAACTAATCTGCAGACATTGTTTTTGTTTTATGATCGTATAGGTCCATGAACAATGCTTGCATTGTGCTATGCTCGCCCAGTTTCCACGTCGCTCGCAAACGCTCTCATTTTCGCCTCTACATTGCATACATGGGCCGGAAAAATGCGGAGGGGTATGGAGACCTCGGGGGAGGCGAAAAAAGGGCAAAAACGCCTATTTTGCCTTAAATAAGCGAAAATTTTCTCTCTCCGGGAGGGGGTGGGGGATATGGACGTCCGTGGGGGAGGGGTATACCCCCACAACCCCCGGCCCATGTATGCTTCAATTGCAAACCTGTTGTGTGGTTTTAGTTGCGTTTTTCTTCTAATCTGTCTTACATTTCTATGATAAGTC